>OZ022507.1:600000-908405 GCA_963989385.1 Ctena decussata | reverse complement strand
GCCAGGACTTCGCTGCTTTAATGTGTCTTCACTGTAAAAAGAAACTAAATGAAGCATAAAACATGTGCATTACCATACTCAGAGACTGACTCTGCAATGTTTACATTACCCCATCCACACTGTTTTTGTTCTAAAATGTACCCTGACCAGGAGCACATCACATTCTGGAAAAATACCTGCAAAACACTGTCAGTTTCATCGAATAGGATAAACTTTTCGTGTAGAGAGATTACTTTATAATAATCAAAAGGTTCAGCTTTAAATAAACCACGAATTGATTTTCTTTTGAATGTGAAACAAATCTTCTTATTCTGTGTCATCGTGAATCTGTGAGAGGTTGAAGATTTTTCTTCTGCAAAATAAATAGCACTCGAATATACATAATTTTACATTGTTTTGCTCTCCGTTAAGGTATCGAAATAAATTTTATTCCTAAGTGCATAACATCAAGAGGTCTTTAAATATTTGTTAATACTTGTTCCTAATCTTTTGACATTGCGTGTTGATTTACACCAATATGACCTCTCATTTGCTATTAAATGTTGTAAATATTGCTTATTTTTACATAAAAAAATCAAATAAGAAGAATACTTTTCCGAAAATATATCTTAGGTTTTTTTACGGAAACGTATTCGGGCCACCACTTTCTTGATAAATGTGCTTATATGTTTAAATGAAATGCTTTAACACATAATTTTCGAACTAATATTGAAATTAAATTGTTACCGAGTAAGTTTTCACAAAGTTGAATTGCTTAACTATACCCCCGTTTGGTTTATATTTATTTATTGTCTCTTCGTACAACATACAAACAAATACAAACAGTACAAGCTTAAGGACTGGAACGGGAGCTACATGTAGCTGCTTATCGAGTTCCTCTCCCTGACATGGAAAATTTGTACACAAAGTGGCGCAAGCTCTACATAACTAGAGTTTTGTTTTTGAAACTAAAACATATGCCCCTCCCCCCCCCACCCCCCACCCCCCCCACACACACACACACCAACTCGGTGTTTTCTCATCAAACAGTTGGGTGAAGTTATGGTTTGTATTATTCTCTGAACATCAGTGGACAATGCTTTATTTGTACCAGATTTCTTGAAAATATCTGCAACTGTTTTAAAGGGACACAGTTCTGTCAAAAATGTAGGTGAAGTTATGGTTTTTGTTCGCTGCATAATATTACTGTCAATGGGTTAATTTATATTTTTACAAAGTTTTATGAAAATATAGATTAAGGTTTGAAAGTTACGAAGGTGACAAGATTTCAATTAAAAAAATATTAAGTGACATAATTCTGTCAAAATTATAGATGAAGCTATGATTCTTATTCTCTGTAGATGATCTGATGATGCCTACTATTTGTACCAAGTCCTGCGAAAATATCCTTCAAAGCTTTAAAGTTGTAAAGTCAACCAGGTATCCATACTGAAATTACAAAGCAGCATAGTTAGGCAAAAAGTGTAAGTGGAGTTACAGTTGTTCTCTGCACATTGTCTGATAATGATTTGCTTTAGTTCCAAGTTTAGCGAAAATAGCTCATATGCTTTCAGATTTATGGAGCAAAAAAAATGTTTCTATACTGAAGTTAATAAATTGGCATTTTTTGTAAAAACAAAATGTAAAAGGAGTTTTGGATCTTGTTCTCTGCAGATCATCTGATGATGCTTTATGTTTGTACAAAGTTTCATGAAAATATCTTTTACAGTTTAAAATATTTTAGAACGGACACCATTTCTATATCAAAAATTACAAAGGGGTATAATTCCATTAAGATGTAGATGGAATTGTGAATCTTGTTTTCTGCAAACCGTCTACACTGTAAAAAATCCGTAGATTTTACGGTAGAATATCTGGGAAGCAGTTGTAAGTTAATTTCCCGTTACATTTACGGGCGTCTGCCTGTAAAACGTTTTCAGAAATCTCGATATGGTAGAGTTATGCTAACTGACCAAACTCGAAAATACCTTCATAGTATTGAAGGGTATGATACCAAAACAATAACTGTCTTATTCTACCCTACTCTGCGTGATGATTCCGCCAATGTTTACGGGCGTCCGTAAAAATAACGGGAAATGGACTGTCAGCAGGTTGCCAGGTATTCTACCGTGAAATCTATGGAATGTTTACAGTGTAATAATGCTTTAAATTTGTACAAAGTTTCATGAAAATATATAATTATATTACGGTTGAAAAGGTATGGATCAGACACCATTTTCATGCTTAAAGTTACAAAGGGGCTTTATTCCGTATAAATTGTAGGTCAAGGTTTGGATCTTGTTCTCTGCATATCATCTGATGATGCTTTATTTTGTACGAAATTTGCTTGGAATATCTTTTACAGTCGTAAAATTATAGGACAAACATGATTTCCATACTAAAATTTACTAGGGGGCATAATTCCATTAAAAGTGTAGATGGAGTTACGGTTCTTGTTCTTTGCAAGCTGTCTAATGAAGTTTTATATTTTTACCAATTTTAAAGAGTAACTACACTTCAGGAACTGACTGAATCAGATCCCAAACCTTAACCCCAACATCAAAGGGAAAGATTGACAAAGACATCACATCAAGTTTCACGAAAATATCTCATTTAGTTTTAGAGTTATGGAGCGGACACAATTTCCATACTAAAACTTTCAAAGTGGCATAATTCTGTAGAAAATGTGAGCAGAATTTCGGGTCCTATACTCTGCGCATCAAGTGATGATGCTTTATATTTGTACCAAGTTAAGCGAACATATCTCATATAGTCTCAGAGTTATGCAGCGGACATAGTTTCCATATTGAAATTTTCATAGGGGCATTATTCCGTAAAATGTGTAGGTGGAGTAACAGCTCTTGTTCTCTGCATGTTGTCTCATGTTTTATGTTTGTACCAAGATCCCTGAAATTATCTCATATAGTTTAAGAGTTATTGAGCGGACACGATTTCTATACTAAAATTAACAAAGGGGCATAATTTCGTTAAAAGTGTCGATGGAGTTACAGTTCTTGTTCTCTGTATATTGTCTGATGATGCTTTATATTTGTACCAAGTTTCGTGAATATAACTCATATATTTAAGAGTTATGGAGCGGATACCATTTCAATACTAGAATTTTCAAAGGGCATAATATTATTTTAAAAAAGTAGATGGAGTCACTGTTCTTGTTCTCTGCATGTCGTCTGATTATGCTTTCTGCCTGTACCAAGTTTCGTGAAATTATCCAGATCGGTTACAGAGCTATTGAGCGGACACGATTTGTGACAGACGGACAGACAGAAGGACAGACGGACAGACGACCAAGGTAAAATAATATGTCTCCCACCCTTTCGCGGGGAGACATGATAAAAGGTATATTACATTTTAACAAAATTTTATACTATATACATTAAGCATTAGAAAAGGGATGATAACTAAGCAAAACTCCAACTAATATATTAGAAAAAAAATATCAATGGAAAAATAAATAGCACTTATAACCTATCACTTTTAACCTAACAGAATGATTGTCACAGAAGAGAAGAAGCAAAACAAAATCTAGATATGTATGCATGTCTTAGTGGGGGTTAGCTGCCCATTGTGTGTTGCGCACAGCAGACGAAAAGCAAAGCCCATCCCTCTCCTTTTGCTGCCCTGATTCAAAACAGGTACCCTTTTACTGCTGGGTTAACACAGAGGTTTACCGTCGTCCGATGGTGAAACCTAGGCGCAATCTAAATGCATTCCGGCGACTTTCTGCACCATAACAGAGGGTCTTTAACTACTCGACCAAGGCGCCTCTATGAGATAAAGAGAACAACGTTAAAGACTCAAGAAACAAAAATAAGTCACCAAAGTTGGAAAAATACCAAACGATATAATACACAGGATTGAGAGAGGGAAGACGGGTCGCAAAAAATGAGATTATGCCTGTCAATCTTAATACGAGCGTATACATAAGCCTCATGCGTAACATTACTACTTAATGCGTTTTGTTTCGATTATAAGTTTGTAAACTTTCTCAAATATTAATTTGTTAATTTCATGTGACAGAGACAGATCGCCTTGCAAAAATTATTTTACGGAAGACTGTTTATATGAAGAAACTACATTTATTAACCCATTACGTTGGACTTGAAAGAATGAACAATGAAAGAAAAAGTGTTGAGCCTTCTCTACGCTACCACAATGACATAAGGGAGAGTCTGATATATATTTTAACAAAGAGATCGAAATAAAGCGAGCTGCAGTTTGTCCGTAGGCGGGCCAACAGTATTTGACCTTTTCTACACCCTGTCCAATAGTGCTTTATCTTTTTGTAAGAAGCATTGAAAGAGTTTATTGATTCATGCTGCCTTTCTTCGAGAGAAAAGTTATTCCATGCTCTAACACTAGAGGTAACTAGAATGGTAGTCCAGGGACAACTTGTCGAGCCCGCTGTTTGCTTTAGTGACCTATAAGTATGTCAAAACCAAAAACTTCAATCTAGAAAGAAACCAAACAACATCATGCTTAGACAGCATACATATATTTCTCAATTTTTCATTACAGTCTGGGGGCAGATTAGAGAATATGGACTTTAAAATGGGTAAGCTAAACATGTTGGGTACAAGCAATTTGTAATTTTCTATCAAAAGTACTAATATAAAGAAGTGTGAAAATAGGCGTTGCCACCCTGAAATACCAATTTTTAGTATTTACCACAATTGTTTAAATACCCACTTAATGTCGTACAATTAAACTATACCAGATGCTAATTATTTCATAAACTTCACTTTAAATACGACAAAAGATGTTTCATCCACTCAGAAACAACCCCATTTAAATACGAAATCATGAAAATAATTTCCTAAATATGGTTATAAAGCTGTCAACGAAAATAAACATAAGAAAAAGATGCAGTTAGCCTATATTTACCCCACCCACTCGAGCAAATTTGTAATTTCTACATAACATTATTTTTGGAGCTATCAGTGCAGCTTCCCACCACCTCAATAAAGTTAGGTGGAAGGGTTATACATAAGTTACCACCCTCTATTTATAAAGTGTTAATTGGCTGCATTCTAAGGAAGCAAAGTATGAATGTATAATGCCGAATCTCTACATCGATCAATTTTCACATATAAATGCAGGCAGTCCGAATGCACACTCATTTTTATTTTGTTTTTATGATCACTTTCCAATTTAATTATTTCGAATTATTATAATAACTATATTCCGGTTCATATTTTATTGTCAATTACTTTTATTAGTAACGTAAGTAACATATAAGTAGGACATATTTCATTATAATAGAATCCAAGTCTTCAACATATGAAAGAATGTGCTACTTTAAGTAAGTAGAGATATAAACTGAAATATTTAAAGAGACTGAAAGTTATATGTTAACCATACTTGTGTTCGCCTAAAAGAATAATTTACGTTACCTAGGAAAATGGCTTAATTGAAATTATTGCTAAATCAGCTCCATTATGCCATTACATTATATTGAATTCTTAGTATACTGCTTTATGTGGTCACAATAGAATTTTTTTTTTAGAATTAGAATTAGAATTTTATTTATTGCACAAGTATACCCGTTTACCGGGTTAAGGGCAAATAACATACATGTAACAATTTACAAGAAACAAATACAATTTAAACATACACACAAACACTCACATACATTCTTACCATATGCCATGAAAAAAAAAAAGAAGATAAATGGTTTGGAGCTAAAGACTAGTGTAACATTTTTAAGTTATGTGGCAATCATGGATAAATATGCAAACAGCTTTTATAATTCTGTAATCATCACTTGTCATTAAGCGTAAAAACGTTTCCTTAGAATCAGCACTTGCAACAAAATTAGTGCATTTAATACTGTCATACAATTTTAATCGAAGAGTGTCATATTTTTTACACTCACTAAGAAAATGTATTTCATTTTCAATATCTTTACAAGTATCACACAGCCTTTCTTCAGCCTTTTCCCCATAATACCTACCCCGTTCTATCCTGAGTCTGTGGGCACTTATTCTGAAAGCAGCAAGGCTTTGCCTATATTTTCTATCATGTAATGTTTCAAGATAAGATTCGAGCTTAAATCCCCGTTTAAATAACTTATAAGATTTAAGTTTTTTCATCCCGTCCTCAGATGCCATACGTTTGTTCCAAAATGAGATGTATCTTTCTTTAAGTTTAGATTTTATTGAGCTAAGAAGAGCTGAAGAGTTAAAAGTATAATGGTTATTCCAAACATGAGAAAACCCTAAGTCACACAATAAATTTTTAATAAACTGGGCCCACAGACTTATCATTTAAACCGTTGTTCATCTGTTCAAAATATGCTTTTGATATCAAAGAATCACTATTCGACTGAATAATATGGAACCAAAAATTAACACAGCTAGTTAAATTTGTTATGATTAATGGAAATCGACCAAGCTCACTAAATACAGCCAAATTACTTGCCTTAGAATGAACTCCGAGAAGATGTTTGCAGAATCTAATATGTACTTTATCAAATTCACTGTGACATTTTAAAGAATGCAGTTCCTTACCAAAAATATCCTAGCAGTTCCTTACCAAAAATATCCAATATGCAGTTCCTTACCAAAAATATCCTAGCAGGACCATTAGAGTGCTATTTCAGACATATTAAATGGAAAGAAAAGAGAAATGAGGAGTCACGTCATAATCTGTTGAAGCAAAGTAGCATTCAGTTACGATACTAGTTAAGTTTATGACCATCTATGCTTCCATTTGTTGTGCCTGTCTCTTTACGATCTGAAAATTGCTTACTAAACAGTTTCTTATGGAGTTCTTTTAAACCGGAATCATGGACAAAGTATCTAATTTTCAAATAGCAGATTTCCACGGGCTTATTTTCCACTTAATGAAAAGGCAAACAGAAACTGACGAATTACAATAATTATAACAATGCTGTATGGAGAATCTTTTGCAATACATTTTATTGTTAATAACAGCACCGTGTAGTAAGGAAACAGCAGCAGAACGGAAAAAGTAACGTATACAACAAACTATTATGCAAACCTTTAATCAGACAAATCGAAAATAATAATTAATAATGAAGTATGCCTGGGTACCTTATTAACAAATGGTATTGGTATCGCATAAAATATGTGCTGAGGAATAATATCTTATATGTGTTAATACAGTTCACTACCAACGTTTTACACACATATTCTTAATGTGTTGCAATTGTTCCTTGTGTGAATAATATATACTTATTAATGAATTTTCACTGCTAACCAAACTATCCTAGCTGACAAATAAATAATATACAACAGTAAACAATGTCTAAAGAACTACCGAAGATGGAATAATATGTGTCGAAGTCTCACAATAATATTTTCTGGTGTTACATCTTTATAACAATAACATATTGAAGTACAGCTGATAAAATGGATGGATGACTTGCGATTTTACGTCACTTTCAACAGTATTTCAGTTATATCAGGACGATGGGACGATGATAATGAAAGGCTGTGTGCAATGGAACCCCGTTTGCAGAAGGAAATATTCTCACCTCAAGTGGGATTCGAACCCGGTCCGCTAGATCAGTAGGCCATCGCTTAACCCACTGAGCTACCGAGGCTCTCTACAGCTGATAAGAACTAGGCAGACGTGTGACGTTGGTAACACTGTAGCGGGATTACAATGACACTAGACTTACTGCTGATCAGTTAAATAAAAGCCTATGTATCCTTAACAGTTTTATGTGATTTCACGAATTTAGTATTGTGCTGTTTCTTTACAGAAAGGTTTATATGGGGTAATATTCCGAAGGATTCCGCAACAAAGCCTTTCCTGCTTCATGGCTGACATCTCAGTATACTAGTATATCATTTCACCACAGGTGAGAAAATTGATACCAAAGCACAAAGACTGAACCCAGACAGGAACTGAAACTTTGAAACAGCTTATTAAAAGTCTTATTCAGTAACATAGAATTAGAGTATTTACAAACTGCAATTTATAACATAGCGTTACTGCTTTTGATCTTTTAAATGCATGATAAAACCATGCTATTGTAATTTGAAGGTCCATAACAAAGACAATTCTTTATAATAAGATGTCCACCTGACTACTTTAGATGTAACAAAAATTACAGCTTACATATAAAGCTGCAACTTCTATCGTTTTTTCTTTCTTCTAAATTTACAAGTCTTTGTCAAATTTGTTTAAATTTCTAAGAAATAAGCTTCATTCTTTCTTCAGCTGATAACGCCACAACTACATAAGCTAATTTAAAAATTTATCAAGCAGTCTTCCTAAGGCAAGCCTGGCTTGTGCTAACTTGAACATAAATGACAGCGCATTTCGGTAATGCTACATGCATACATTCGTTTTCATGTCACTGTTATATTTGTATTTATTCTTTTTTATGTTACTGTTATGTACGTCACAATTATGACTGTTGAATGACATTTTCATTTCTTCTTAAACTTCATTTTGCTACTTGCATATTAAATGACTGGCAAAATAAGCAAATTCATGATGTAAATAAATTTTATACAGCTCTTACTTTTTCCATTTATCCTGTTTTGTAGGGTATTATCACAAATGAAAAATAACCCGAAAAATATGCGACTGCCACCACGCGAACCTTCATATTCGCTCGAGGGCGAAAAATTTGTTTTTTATCCAGGCTGTTGTCGACCATATAGAGGAAACTTTTGATCCTATAACTTTGGGTCAATATACTTGTTGCCTAAGATTCATGTCGTTAATATGGTAGTTAACGTTACAATTGCTGGATCAAGATATTATATCGAGAGTTGAAAATAGTATCTTTATGTTTCCCAATGTTTTCCAGTCTTTCAATGCCAACATTTCTTTCTCATTACGTCTCTTACACGTAATAGATTATTCATTAAAGCGTTACAAACCAAAACTTACATACAGGGCATGTTTCAAATCCATGGTAACTATTCTACAACTGATTTTAGATGAACAAATTTTGCGTTTTATTGAGGTAATAAGTCATCAGTTATAAAAAATGAAAGGAACATTTTTAAACACATGTGGCATATATTCCGTATAAAAAGATTATAGATCGATTTTGTTTTAAGTGACTGCTGTAATCTCCAATGGGTGGGGTAAATACAGGTTTGAAACTGACGAACTGTATTTTTGCATTTTATTATTTCAAAACATTCATTAGCTGAATATTTGTCACACCGACAGTCATTTATTTTATCAAAGTGATTAACACAGCGTGGTTCTTTTGACCATGGTTCTCCCATGATATGTGGAATGTAAGCTTACGGATTCCAAAATGATACAAAACAGGACCTATTTTCTTTGATCTTGTGCACCATTTAAATCAATTATTTCGAGCTGGCAACCCCCTAGGTCTTGTTAGGAATTCATTTTTCTTTAAATTGAGACCGGTTGCCAGCTTGTACCAAAAACGTTTAGCGTAACATTTCTTTCTGGATTCTGCCCCCAGTCTATTATGGAAAACAAGTAGAATGACCAAGACAAGCTCAATTAATGACAATTTTATCATTTGACCTTCAAGTGTAAGCTTGACCTTGGTCCTACCTGAATAAATACTCACATGACACTTCTACTTATCAAGAACATCAACTGCGCCAAATTATTTAGTAATCCATGCCTAAATTTAGAAGTAATGGTCCGGACATTCTCTATTTAGGACAATTTTATCATTGCCCTTCAAGTGTGACCTTGAACTTCAACGTTCTTGAAAAAATATTCTATAAAGAAAAACAATTTTGCCAAAATATTTTGAAATGCATACATAAGTGTATAAGTAATGGCTCAGACAAGCTCAATTTATAACCATTTTAACATTTGCTTTTGAATGTGACCACCTTGGTCTTCAACTTACCTGAAGATATGTTTCAAGTGGCACTTCTACTCATCAAGGAGAACAATTGTGCCAAATTATTTTGAAATTCATGCATAAATGTACATGTTATGACTCGGACAAGCTCTATTTATGACCATTTTATCAGATAACCTTCAAATATGGCCTCGACCTTCAACCTACCTGAACATATGTTTCAAGTGGCACTTCTACTCATCAAGAAGAACAATTGTGCCACATAATTTTGAAATCCATGCATAAATGTAGAATTAATGGCTTGGACAAGCTCAATTATGAACATTTTATCGTTTGACCTTTAAGTGTGTTATAATGACCTTCAACCTACCTGAACATACGTTTCAAACGGCACTTTTACTCATCAAGAAGAACAATTGTGCCAAATTATTTTGAAATTCATGCATAAATGTAGAAGTAATGGCTTGGAAAAGCTGAATTATGACCTTGACCTTCAACCTACCTGAACTGTTCTATTTTTTTTATTCTATCCAATAACCTTATTAGGTCGTTGGGGCACCACAGATGACTTCAAAACAATCCCTTTCCACCTTGTCCTGTCTTCAGCTGCCCTAGTTGAGCTGGCAAAATCCATTGCTGTCCACTCCTTGAAATTGTCTTCCCTACTCTTCTTCTTTCTACCTCTTCACCTTTTTCCTTTCACTGTGCCCTGAAGAATTGTCTTTGCTAAACCAGAAGACCTTGAGACGTGGCCAAACCACCTTAGTTTCCGTTCTTGACCAGCGTCAGGAGTTCATCATATTATCCAAATGCTGCTTGGATCTTCCTGCGAACCTCCTCATTGGTTAAATGGTCCTTGTACAAAATGTTCAGTAGCCGTCGGTAGCATAAGTTTCACCTTTGATCGAAGAGATATGTTGTTATTTCTCCAAATTGGTTTCAGCTTGGTAAGAGCTGAAGTGGCTTTTGCAATCCTTGAGAGAACCTCCTGTTTTGAGCCTTCATCTGAGACAACTGCTCCAATGTATTTGAAGCTGCTTACAGTACCCAGCTTCTGCCCTTATACCTTGATCTCCCTCTGGGTGCAATCTGCGCTGTTCGTCATCAGTTTGGTTTTCTCAGCACTGATCTCCATCTTATACTTTGTGCAGGTTGGCCACCTATTTGGGAAAGAGCTGCTGACTCGGCTTATCACTTGTAATTTATTGTTTGTTGGGATGTCTTTGTCAATCTTTCCCTTTGATGTTGGGGATAGGGTTTGGGATCTGATTCAGTCAGTTCCTGAAGTGTTGTTACTCTTTAAATTTGGTCGAGACTTTCACAAGAGTTTCTAGTTCCTGCTCTTCCTCAGATAGAGCGTCTATGTCATCGGCAAACCGCGATTGGTAATGTTTCTGCCTCCTATGCTAACCTTTTCCGTCATGTTCTTCCAGAGCATCAGACATGATCCGTTCGAGAAAAATATTGAAGAGGGTGGATGACAGAAGACATCCTTATCTTACTTCAACTGTTGTTCTGAACCATTCTCCTGTGCTGCCATTTATCAGGACTGCACTTGTAGCCTCGTCTTATAGCTACTCAATGGTGCGAACTAGATTTGCACTGATATTGTACTTCCGCATGGTGGCCCATTAGGCTGCATGCCATACCCTGCCAAAGGCCAGATTCTGCTGATGTTACAGATACTTTTCACACAGGATTCTAAGGTTGAAGATTTGTTCTGTGGTGCTCCTTCCTACTCGGAACCCAGCCTGTTCCTCAGCGGTTATCTCTTTGGCTTGTGGTTTAAGCCTGTTCAAGATGACTTTCAGCATGACGTTGCTTGAATGACTGATGAGGCTGATGGTTCTGTGGTTCTGACAGAGCTGCAGGTTGCCCTTTTTAGGGAGCGTAATAATCAGCGAGTGAGTCCATGGGGTAGACCATTCTCCTGTTCTCCAGATCCTGGTACAAATATCTGTTTAAACATCAATCATAGTCTTCCCGCCAGCTAAAACAAGTTCTGCTGGTATATTATCAACTCCGGCAGACTTCCCTTTCTTTAGTGCTGCTACTGTAATCTCAACTTCCTCACGAAGGATCGGTTGTTGATCTTCTTCTGGGGGCTGATTGTAGTCCAGAACCGCATTGTCACCGTAAGTCTCATGGTTGTATAGTTCTGAGCAATATTCTGTCCATCTGCCGAGAATCTCTTGTTCCTCTGTAAGGCATTTCCCAGACGTGTCATGGACAGTTGTGGATCTACCATGTTTCTCTGAAGTTAGATCTTTCACAAGCCGGTATGCTTTCTTGCTGCTGTTTTTGTTCAAGCAAGTTTTAATCTCCTCGCACTGACTAGCTAGCCAGTCCTCTTTCGCTTTCTTGACTGCCTTTTGAATCCCCTTGTTTGCTTCCTTGTATTCTTCTGCTTCTCCTGTTTCATACCACTTCTTCTTCAAATTTCTCCTCTCATCACAGAGGTCTAGAACATCTCTGGTGATCCAAGGCTTTTTCCTGCGACGTTCCTTCCCAAGTATCTCACTGGCTGCCTCAGTCACCACTGTATTGTATGTGGTAATCATGGCAAACCTACCCGAACAAATGTTTCAAATGGCACTTCTACTCATCAAGGAGAACAATTGTGCCAAATTATTTTGAAATTAATTCGTAAATGAAGAAGTTATGGCCCGGAAAAATTCGGACGGCCGCACTGACGCACGCACATACACCGAACTGAAGTTGTAACATATGTCTTGCTCACCGTAAGCGGGCTCGACAAAAATAAACTGAAATTCTTGTTAGATCTAGTATTGATGGTTTATAGATCGTTCGAGTTTTGAAGAATTACTGACAGATTGTAGAAAAGAGAAGGTATGTATAATGGTGTAATATTATTTAGCATTTTGTAAAATAAAGTTAGTTTGTGGTTGTGTCGTCTTCGCTCGAGTGTTTCTTTACGTATTTCTTTGTAGAGTGTGGCTAATGAAACTAGTTTTGTTGTTTCTGTATCGAGTCTAGCCGCTTCGGTTTGACTTTTATCTTACTCTTGTTTTTCTTATTGGGTACATTAATCCGATATGACATCTCCATAATCAAGAATAGGCCTAATAAAAGTTGTGTAAATTACCCCAAGAGATTTCCTATCCAGTTTAAATTTCAGTTTCCACATTAAGTTTATTCTAGACCAAGCCTTATCTTGAATTTGGTTAATATGTTCATGCCAGGTGCAATCATTAGAGAAATATTGTCCGACATGCTTGTGAGATTCTACTTCCGATGCCTGATGAGTTTGCATAAAAAGAGGAGGGTGTTGCGGTTTCTTTAATTTACGAGAAAATAGTAAAGCTTCAGTTTTAGAGGGGTTAAATGTAACTAGCTAGGTTGCAGCCCACCGCGAAAGTTTAAGATATACATTTAGACAGTCAGCTGCTGTTACAGGATTATCAACAATAATGGAAAAATAAAACCTTAAAGAGTTCCTTCAAGAGCAGAGCACACATTCAAAAGAAGGAACATGGGCCATACATATATTTGCAGTGTCATCTGCAAATAGTCGAATATTTGAACCAATATCAGTAACAATGTTACAAATGTAGAACAGAAGAAGTAAAGGTCCTAAAATAGAGCCCTGTGGGACACCAGATCTTATGAAGATCAAGTCGGATGCAGAACTTGGAAGAACAGCACGTTTTTTTTTTTTATCCGAAAGATAATTCTTGAACCAGCTAAGGACGATTCCTGTAACAACAACTGCTTTGAGTTTATGTAGAAGTCTAGTGTGACAGACACGGTCGAAACCTTTGCTGATGTCACAGAAGACAGCCCGAACCTCCTCGCCAGAATCAAGTGCCTGACAGAAAGTGTTGTAGAGGTATGTAAGTTGGTTAACAGCAGAGTCGCCCGTCATAAAACCAAACTGTAAGGAGGAGAGTAAGTTACGATCTTAGACTTGTAGGTGATTGAATAAATATTTAAAGACGATTATCTCGAAAACTTTACTTTCGGCGTCGAGTAAGGATAAAGATTGATAATTAGGGACGAGTCATTTATTGTCAGCTGGGGGCCGGGTACATTTAGGGGGGGGGGGGGGCAGATTTTTTTTTGGTGATGTACTGGGGGGTCGGAAATAAAAAAGCCTTGGAGCAGGGGGGTCATATATTTTATTAGGCATATTGGGGGGTTCAGAATTCTTCCATCAGTCTTCATTTTTGAAAATGTCTCAGCTTCTGGGGGGCAATGCCCCCTAGACCCCCCCCATTACTCCTAAAATTTCAGACTCTTTTCATTCAACCTCACAAACTTAAAACTTAAATGACTAAGGAAATGACACCAAAAAACTTAGGCAGCTTCATGTCCAAAAACAAAGCTTTTCATTGATTTGCTAGAACAGTATGTAAGTCTCTGTAAAGTCATGTCAAGTAGATGATTTTGTGCTCAATTAAATTTAATTCCTGCATTTGTGATATCAGCTCTCCACATGCCTTTTCATCAGCTTCTGGGGGCACAGCCACCAGACCACCACCACCCAGAGGCCCAATTGATATTATTTAAAGTTATAATCATTAAGCATTCGATAAACATTCGATGGCCATTAGCAGAAGAAAAAGTGCAAGAAATGCAGACAAAGTTTAAACAAACAATGATTACATGTAATTAACCTGTTAGAATAAGAAAATGTTCTTTGTGTTTCATACAGCTAGGTTTTGATTTAGGTCAGTCTTACATAAAATAGGTAATATGGTATATGTGTGTGAAGGGTAGCTGGCACTGGGGATAGGAGGGGGGGGTCGTAAAATTTTTTGTCACCTATCTGGGGGGGGGGTCGGAAAAATAATTCTGGTGAGACTGGGGGGTCGGAAAAATTTTGGTGAACCATATGAAAATGTACCCCCCCCCCACCCCCACCTGATAATAAATGACTCGTCCCTAAGGTTGTGAGTTAGAATGCACTGTTCCTATATCATTAGCATTACGTAAGTTATAGTTGGAAGTATTACCAACTAAAGGTGGAACTTGAGTTGTTAAATAGTTTGGACTCATGCCAGATTTCATCTTATAGAACAGGGTAAGTTTGTGCTTGTTTCTCCGTGATGCAAGAGTTTTCAATCCAGTCTCAGTATATCAAGCATCTATAAATACAAGTTTTGTAGACCCTGTAACAATACGCGCGGCCTCAATCTGGATCTTTTCAAGCTTGTTTGCTTCGTACTAGGCGTGGGTGCAGTTATCCCACACAACATCAGCATACTCTAAGACTGGACGGATGAAAGAGAAGTATATAGACTGTGTTGACTTTCTGTCAAGAACAAATTTCAACTGTCTCATGATATTGATGCGATACCAAGTTTTAGATTTTATCTCAGATGTGCATGACAGGAATTATCACAAGTGAAAGTCAGACCTAAGTGTTTATGCATATCAACTTCATTTAAAAAGTATTAAAGGGAACTTAATGAAACTTCATACATTGAAAGCGAGCAATAAGAGAAAGTGCAGAGCACAAAAACCATAACCCTGTCTTAAGTATTTACAAAGTTAGCTCCCTTCCTATTTTTCAGTATTTTGCATGTCCATAGCACATCTCTGAAAGTATAAAAGGGAACTTAATGAAACTTCACACACTAATAGAGGGCAACGAATGAAAGTGTAGAACACAAGAACCATAACCCTGTCATAAGTAATTACAGAGTTAGCTCCTTTCTTAATTTTTGCTTTTTTTTTTTGCTTGTATGGAGCATATCGTAGGAAGTAATGAAGGAAACCAAATGAAATTTCACACATTGATAGTGGGTAATAAAAGGAAGTGCAGAGCTTAAGAACTATAACATTACCTTTAGTAATTACGGAGTTAGCGCACTTCCTATTTTTTTCAGTTATTTAGCTTGTCCGGAGTATATCTCTGTACATATTTAAGAGAACATGAATGAAGCTTCACATATTGATAATAGAGGGCAATGACAAGAAGTGCAGAGCAGAAGAACCATAACTTTATCACAAGTTATTTTGGAGTTACTTCCCTTATTTTCTCTCAGTTGTATGCATGTCTAGAGCACTGCTCTAAAAGTATTGAAGAGAATTCTTTTTTCTTCATTTTGAATTGCATTTAGTATACACAGAAAATCAGTCCTTCACCAGGACACCCATTCTCTTATTCCAAGCCTACGGGGAGCATCCATCGGTTCCACCGATTTATTCATTTATTTTTTTTTTTGGGTCGCAAATTTTAGTTCATGCGCTACCACTGAACTGTCTAAACTGTTAACTTCTTGCCTTACAGCTGTTAAGAACCATTTTATCAAATACTGTGATACAATTTTCGAACAGGATGGTATTAACCTCTTTTGGTCAATTAAAAATTCTACCGAAATCCCGAAGAAACTTAAATCAATAGACTTTATGGCCTCTAAATTATCTACTTACAATTTCTCCACACTCTATACTACGTTACCACATGATCTTATTAATGACAAACTTACTGCTTTAAGGTGGTGATTTGTGGTATATATAAAAATCTAAATAAATCCATAAAAAATTATCGTATCTCCTGAAATGTTGCAGACTTCTTATTTGTGTTAGTCTCTACAGTTTAGAATACAAAATAGAGGGGCATGCCGTTTAAAAAAAGTGTTTTTATATGGAAAGATCAAAGGGTAATTTTCTGCGCAGAAATCTGAAAAATAAAATCTGTTGTTGAAAACGTACTTAGCTCTGAAGAAACTTTGATGCGTTAAAAAGAGCGTCCTAGCAATTATTTGTTCCAGCTCTTTCTCAAATTGTCAGGTAGACCAGATAAAAACAGTAGCTTTTTCTCAAATGTCTGACCATGTATATAGTCATGTATACTTATTGCATTCATGAAATACAGGTAGTCAGTTATAACTATATTATACTCACAGTATAAATATTACATAACAATGACCAATTCAGGTGTGTTATTGAAATTATTCAACCTTGGAAATAGACTCTACTGTGTATTTTAGACAAATATTTGGACACAGGCCATATTGTTTTTTATCTGCGCAGCCTGATAATGTGCCAAAAAAATGGAAAAAATAATTGCTTAGACGCTCTACATAATTCATTAATTTATGTTCAGACTTAGTTACATTTTCAATAATGATGGTCATTTTTTAGATTTTTGTGCACAAAATTACCCTTTGATCTTTTCTTATGTAATCCTTTTTAACAGCAACAAGTCATGCATTTTGGGAGTCTGAATTGTGAGAAACAACATAAAGAAGGCGTCTGCTAAGTTTTGGGAAGATCTGTTTATAAATCAGCATTTTATGTAGATTTTCGTCTTTGTCCCAAATCAGTGATAATCACCACCTTAATTGAGCAAACGTTTTATCGCAATAATACACTTTATTTGGCTTGTAACAAAGAACATGCTTTTTTCACTTCTGACGTAAATTATGGTCCTGTCAAAACGTTTCTGGAGCCCTTGTTTATCTTTTGGACAATATTTTCATTAGATTTGGAGATAAAGTTTATAGTCAAACTTTAGATTTCTATGGGAACTAATTGTGCTCCTCTTGTTGCAGATTGGTTTCTGTTTTATTATGAAAGAGATTTCAAGAAATATCTCTCACGGGAAAATCAGGCTGACCATACTGAGGCTTTCACATGATTCCACTTTAAGATACCTTGATGATTTAATAAATATTAATATTTACTTTGAGCATACGGTTGACCGGATGTACCCAGCTAAACTTCAGTATAATAACCCATTCAATTCGGGATACCCCTTTAGGGAAATCTGGGCAAACAGTTTGGATCCAGAGCAGGCCACACAAACGTGACGTGTGGCCTGATCTGAGATCCAAACTGTTTACTGCCTAGAAATCATTTCTACAAGAGTTAGTTAGACCAATATTGTCAAAATATTCTTGATTTTTTTTATGCAGACGACAATTTCAGCAGACGACAAAAAATACCCAGAATGCAATGGGATAAAGCTAACTCTTCTGATACCGAAGCACCGTTTTGGAATTTGAATTTATCAATATCTAATACAGTCGAACTTCGATGGCTCGAACTCGCCGGGACCACCGCAAAAAGTTCGAACGATCGGTAGTTCGAGCCATTGAAGACCAACTCAACATGATCCAACTTTATGTAGTATGTTTTTCTATCATAACTATGACAACTTCCTGTTTTTTGATCGGTCACTCTTTGAACCTTTGCACTTTCAGGTAGATAAAACAAAACAACACAGAATTTTATTTGCATATAAAAAGATCAAGATAAGCATGGACGTAGCAAACCTAATGACCAATACTTGTAATCGGTAGGATCTACATTTAGTCCGGTCATTAAACTTGGAAATGTTTTACAAGGAAATAGGTGCGAGCCATCGGTGTTTTTTTTACACAGAAAGTGGTTTTCTGAGGACCAGACTTGGGGTTCGAGCGTTCGAACCATCGTTGTTCGAGCCAAGTGTGGCATGTTTAGTTAAAATGAATAGGGATTTTGCTGGGACGGGAAAGTCAATTCGACCGAAACAAGGTGTTCGAGCCTTCCGATTTCGAGCCAGTGAAGTTCGACTGTAGTATGGTTTCAACTAAAATTTATGATAAACAGAACGATTTTGACATTGATATAGTTTATTTCCCCTTCCTCGACATAAATGTCCCTCGACGTACCTCCTATGGAGTGTAGGGGAGACCGGGGATAGTTGATGCACTTTTTAGACTTTTTGATATATCTCGTGACTGGACCGGCCAATTTTGATCATCTTTGCATATACTAAAAGATCTACCTTTTCTGCATTTAAAATCAAATAGTAATCTTTGAATTTTGGTATATTTTCCCTCCGTTTAAGTAGATTTCTTTGGCAAGTCAACTGCATCAACTTGCCCCAGTAGTGGGGCATGTTGATGCAATGCTTGGGGCAAGTTGATGCAGACATTGTTTCTTGCCTTTACAAGCCCATGCAACGGATACTACAGGAAATTGACCGTTTCTATGGACAAATGGGGATATTCCTGCTTTCTTTATAGTTAGATGCCGCGATTTATCAAAATTATTTTAGCCATTGAAGTTATCTCAAGCGAAATATCTCTAGAAGAGATGTTTGTATATGAGTAAAATAAAATATCAAAATATTCTATAATTTTATTTATGAAACTTAAGAACATTTTAAACAGGAAAATATCATTTCATTGTTATAGTTGCTATATTAAATGAGCCGGCCTCCCAGCAATTCGTACAATATACATATGCGTCCAGCGAAGACTCAGACCAGCCTGTGCATCAGCATAGTCGGATCAGAGTCTTCGCTTGCCATACAAAAAGGGTATGGGGCCTTAGATATCCATAGAGCGCACAGCAAAGACTCTGATCAGACTGTGCGGATGCGCAGGCTGTATCGAGTGTTCACTGTGCGCACATGTAAATTGTTGGCATTGCTGTGACATCGCTGGAATGCTATTGTATGTATTTTTTTAAATATAATAAAAGAGATACTACAAATCTGAAATGCTTAATAGTCCTACATCAGTTAGAGATCAAGCCCATCCATATATTGTGAACAGCTCATGCAGTCCAATAGGATTTTATGGTGCATCAACTTGCCCCATGCTCATTGCATCAACTTGCCCCAACCATACCCCACGTGACATTCAGCAAGGTAGACAACTATTACACAATATTTTCCTTCAGAAGAGTGTATGATTTTGAAGATTAAATATTTGTCTACCTGTGTGCATAAATGAATTATGAACAACCAGAAACAAATGCGCGCTAAACGAAAAATTGCGAAATACCTGTAAATTACTTAGATGTGTCAAAAATGAACTTTTCTTCACCAAATTCTCATTTATCGTCCAAATTCCGCAAAACTTCAGGAAAAGATGGCGGCAGTCAAATACTGTCTTAATTCGTCATTTCTGACGTCCATAACGACGTCATTGTGTTTTTATTGCCACTGCATCAACTTGCCCCGTGCATCAACTATCCCCGGTCTCCCCTACTTATCAGAGTTTGTTCGTTTCGCTAGAGGATCTTCTCACACTGGTCTGGCATTCAACACAAGTAACGAAGACAACATACATGAAACTTGCTTGTTCCGCTCATCAGGATAAGTTTGTTTCAGAAGTATAATCTCACGGACCATCCGACCCCCGACACATGGAATAGGAATCAAAAGTTTTACTGAATTGATATGCATAGTCAAGAAATGCTTGAAAACAATATTCGGGCTACAACGACTAGGCAACGAATTGTAGAAACTTATTCAAACACTGTACTACATGGAATTTCTTCGAAAATCTGATCTAAGAGGTATAAGAAACTGCCGGGTCCGTAAGAACGATAGTTTGAAATTAATCTAAGAAGTATGCGAAAACAATCGAGTTTTATAGTAAGTTACCTTCGTTGCCTATGTTGAATGCCAGACCAGTGTGGTAAGTGACTTCAACTGTCGTAACAAAGCCTTTACTGACAAGCTCCTTAGGCAAGGCTATCGTTATCATAAACTTCGCAAAACATGTTCTAAGTTTTATCTTCGTCACAGTGGGCTGGTGGAAAAATATAATGTAGGCCTCAGGAAATTCTGCAACAAGGAATATCAGAATCAGAATGTAGGTATACAGAATAAAAAAATGTGGGCAAATCTATTTTTTCTGAACAATTTCGAAAACTTATAAATCAGTATAAAAGAATAGGACATAACTCGTATAATGCGGCAGACTGCATGCCTAGTTGTGAACCCAATCATGGTTGATGGCTATCCTTCACTCTTTAATTGCACTACGGTGGTTCGGGCCTCAGACTCTATGACGGCCTCTTCATAAAGCTTTAACGAGAAGGTTGGGGTTTGATGATGTGTCTATGCCTCGGTCCATTGTGGTTTAACTAACGGTTCCTTTAACTCTGGCTAACAGTGGAGTTTGATATAGCCAAGAGTACTTTTCTTTATTTTATCATGGTGATCAGTGTGAGTTTTATGTCGTCGCTATGGTGAATTGATTGAGCTAGGAGTCATTGTTACTCAGAAGGTTTTACACACGAGTGTCACGGGTGTAGAGCCTTATGCGTCGCCAGGACGGCGGAGGGTGACTTCCGGTTAAAGGTGTTATCGACCAGTGTACTACATTAACAAGGAAACTCTAACAACGTTAGAATTTTTGAAGTTTAAATATATGATAATGTAAGTTCTATATATAAACAATACAATTTACAACTGTCACAACTACAATAATATACAACACATGTCAGTTCATGTCGCTGGCCCAAGTAAGGTGTTTGTTCCAAATCTATAATCGATCTGCGTATGTTACGCAAATCGATTACCGTCTGACGTCAACACCGTACTCGGCTCAGCGCCATGAACTAAATGGAAAATAAAAAGAACAAAGACGTTAATTGAGCTCACAACAAAAAAATAAGGCCTTTATACCGTTGCCGGCTATATTCAACTGGTCACTCCCTGGATTACACCAGGGACCAGTCTATATATTTCCATATCGCGCACTTATAAACTGGTCACTGCCCGGATTATACCAGGGACCAGTCTATATATTGAGGGAAACACCTACTTATTCCATATCGCGCATTTTATGGACAATTATTAGCGAGTACACTTGACTCGCTAATACACTAGTGGACGAACACTATTGGTTAACACCGTTCCACTTTCTACTCAGCAGCCAATCACCTCGACGACAGCGGCCGACTTCACCTAGCTTTCGCGCATCCCGCCTTGGCTAGGAATCTTGCGCAAGTGGCGTTGTAATTGTGCCTCTACCCGGGTTAGTATTAACCTGGAGATGTATATGGTATCTTCAGGTGAGACGTGGCTTTAAGCCCAAACAGTTGACTGCCGGACTTGAAGTGCCTAAAAAACGAACTTACATTTAATACATTATAACAACATAATAACAATACGTAAGACCTGGGCCTGCCTTGGAAATACCATACAACGCCCTCGACGAATGCCGAGCATAACGCGCACACGCCAGCCGTGTCACTAGACACAATTCGCGCTCACGATGTAAAGCCCAAGCTGTGCTTACCAATTCCGCCAATGAAGAAACGTAGATCCTACCACACATGTGCGTCGAGGGATCTGACGTAAGACATTGTCAAGAAGTATACTGACGTCAACAGGTATCACCATGACATATCCCACATAAAACATGGATGATCAGAACAATGACCTTTTTACATGAAATTGAATTACCAAAAATCTAACTTACACATGTATTAATTCACTTCTTTAAACTGAGCATATGACCATTTGCCATAGAATATATCCTTTAAATAGCTTAATAAGTGTTTCTAACACATTTGGGGTCATTACGTTTGATCTGACATCATGATGCCAATGATGTCATACCATATGACGTCATCTAGAGTTCTAGAGCACTATATAATATCCTTTCACTTTGAATTTCAAGCCACGTCTAAATGTCAATAATAATCAACGATTATAAATAGTATATAAATAGCTTGGTAATCTCACCTTAAAATCACGCGACTCGCTTTTACAGTGAATAGGCCATGTTGGTACTCACCGATAAGTAATGCGTGACAAACAGCCACAATTTCCATAAATGTTTTACTACCACAGTTACCCATAAAACTGTAGCCCTACTAATTGAAAGAATTACAATGTAAAAGGAATTTCAACTTGACATAGTCAACGATCCGATTCATTTCGTAACAGTCATAACGCGAACTGAACCTTTTATTTCTATTATTATTTTTATTATTTTTATGAAATGCATCGAGACCAGGATGACTGTCTTTTTTTTTTTTTTTTTTTTTTTTTTTGTTGTTGTTGTTTTATTCCCTGGTAGTCTATAATGCTGACCATTCTTAAGTGTCAGTCCCGATTTTATTCTTAATTCTATGTTGCTTTCTGGTTTTTACCATGATGCGTTTTATGTTACAATCTTTATTTGCTTTTTGTCCTCGTTTCTGTGTTTGTTTTAGCATTTTGATCACCTCGCTTGGGGAAGCGGGAGCTGTTTTTCTGCTTCTTGTGCATTTGTTTGTTTTGCGCGTGTCACTTTGTCCTATTTCTCGTCCTCTTAGTGTCGTGGGTTGGCTGTCGTTTTTGATTGTGGCATATCCCGGATCTTTCTTTTATTTTTTTTTTCAAAACAGTATACTCACTCAAACACAATTTGCGGGGAGTATGAATAGTTTGCAAATGTAAATCCATTTCCGAAAGAATTCTTCTCCTTATGCTATTCTATTTGTAGGTTCATGAAGATAATCCAAAGACGGGGGATCCTCGGTAGGTCAGTGTTTTAAGCGCTGGCCTGCTCACCTAGCGGTCCTGCGTTCGATTTCCACTGGAGGCGGAAATCTTTTCAACCCTTAACATGTTTCCATTCCATAATCAACCTTCCATCATCCTGATATGACTGAAATACTGGTCAAAAGGACGTAAAATCGCTCTTCATTCATCCATCCAAAGACGCTGGCAGATTACTGCTTTAACCGTCATAGCCAAGGTAAGTCAACAGTTTGCAAAGAAAAGAAAATCTGATTACCTCCCTTTGCAAAATATTACATACTTAGGGCGCGTTTACACGAGCAAAGTTTCTATGTCACAGAAACTTTAACAAAGAAAGTATGACAAACATTTTGCGTTTACACGGAGCAAATTATTTGTTAAAGAAAATGTGCCATAGAATCTTTGTCACTTAAAATTTGGCAATGAAATATTTGCTGCAGTGTTCACACGACCAAATATTATTCGTCAAAGTTACCTGCAGCAATGAAAGAAAATCTTTGTCACATTTTCCACGCTTATAGCAAAGTTCATTGTTACATAATCTTTAACAAAGTTCTCCGTTTACAGGCACAAATTTAATTTATCGAAGTAACTTTACGATATATATTTGTCAAAGAAACATTGTCATATTTTGGCATTTACACGAGCAAATTTTTCTGTGACAAACCTACTTTGTCATAGAAACTTTGCTCGTGTAAACGCGCCCTTAGTTTAAACAATATATTTTTTCCTTATAGACATATATAATAATACAACACATGAATTTATTGGGATTAGGCAGCAAGCTAGAGCTTATAGACGCCTTTTCCTATTTTGACTACCTGGCCCCCTTCGCAATATTCATAACAGTGACATGTTGTGACGTAAGAAACAAAAATAATTTCATAATTAAGACACATGTTACATTTAAATACTTCTGCGTCTGAGTGTGAGTGAACAAAATTGTATGTTTTTTTTTGTTTGTTTTTTTATTCATTAGAAATTTCTTGACAACATATATATATGAGTCAAAGATTGGACGTAGGCTAGACCTATATTTGTCCTCTCCTGTTAGGAGAGGACAAATATAGGCCTATTGGACGTAGGCTAGACCTATATTTGTCCTCTCCTGTTAGGAGAGGACAAATATAGGCCTAGCCTACGTCCAATCTATATATATGTTGCCAAAATTGTATGTAACAACTGCTACTATCTACAACTTTCAACATCTAATATAGGTTCAAAGTGTTCGGCTCTGTGAGAAATATAAACCTTGGGCAGTGAAACACTGTTGTCTTTTAGCGGATGAAATGTCTGCCAATGGTATTCAGTTTTGTCGTTAGACCGAAATTCAGTGCACACTTCAAATATCGTGTTCAATAATGTTGCTGCTGCAAATATTTCTGTATCTGTCGCCCACTCTCGAGACTTGCTCATGCTCTGAACGTACGTATTCATCCCTCCTCGGCTTTCTAGGAAAGTTCGATAGATATCCGAATGATCCTCCACGTGTTTTGTAAGCGCCTCTCTAACAGTCATGTGATCGTCCTCTACACCGGATATGAGCATACTAATGGCGCGAAAGAAGCAGTTACCGTCAGGAACAATCGGAATGGTTTGCTTTGGTGTGGAGTTTTGATAGATATATTTGTCTTTACCATATTTCAGATATCTCTGAACACGAAGTTTTAATTTTCGTGCAGTTCTTTCTTGCCATTCCGCTGAAGGTGGAGCGAATCTCTTTGTATGACCAGGAAAGCTCCAACTGAACTCAGAGGCTGCCATGTAGTTCTGAGATGTAGCCTGTGCAGTAGTGACTTTTTAAGATCTTTAAAAAGAACATCTGATAATATATGGACCATGAGCTATTCAAACCATTTTGTGGCGTCTGCGCTGTGGTTTTTAAGGCCAGTGCACCAACTGCAGCCCAGTCAACTCATGTTTGAATCTGAAAAAGAATAGATTTGTCAAAATGATATTTAATGTAACAGATTCAGAAAATTCATGTTTATTTATTTCATAAAAATATACAAAATTGTTCAATCTTATTTTGCCCCACTATCACTCTAGTATACGTTATATTATAAGGCATCTGTCTTTAGGTTCGATACCCCGCTATGTGTTGGTGGGACGCTAGACCCGAGTAAACTCACTCATCTATCAGGTACTGATAGAACCAAATTCAACATCCATTCACAACATCAAATTGAAAATTCTATTGCACTTACGTATGTAACGCACGACATCTGATTGGTTAATGTAAAAAATTGTGACAGTATATCCTGCGATATACTGTCGAAAACCCGACGTCATTACGCAAAGTCTCTTCTCATTGGTTGACGTCTGGTTTTATGTGAACATGTGAAAAGTGCATTAGAATGGGGATAGCTGTATTGAAAATTGTCGTTTGGGGAGGTAAATCGTCGGTTTTATGGTCGCACCAACCATAAACCGACGATTTTCCTCCGCAAATGACAAATGACAATTTTGAGTACAGGTATCCCCTAAATAATAGAAACAGTATGTGATGGCGCTAAGTGTAAGGCAACACAAATGGAAAGTTGAGTAAAAACATTACCCCTATCTAGAATAAAACATATCGAAGAAAGAAAAATGGACAACCTAAAACCTGCTTGTCCTATTTTCAATCCTACAATACAATGATACAAAACGCCGTAAGAAGAAGGGGGAAAATGACAAAACGCAAAAACGCATTTTAGATCACAGACACACCAGCCCAACAGACAAGATTTGTGCACAGGGGCTTGAATCATTCTGATTTGGGTAAACGCTTACGGATTGTATTCTTTTATCCAAATCAAAATGAGTCAAGCCCCTATGGCCTGCGCGTATATATGCAGCAACATCAACAGCCATTCAAAATGCCCCCCCCCCCAAAAAAAAAAAACTAAAATAAACATTTAAACAATAACGTTCTAGCCTACCTATTTTAAAGCACAAAACTAAGCACAGCAGCAAAGGGTGATCACAATGCAAGACATACGACAAACGGACCCCGCACCCGAAGTTAATGACACATTGCTACATCTGTCTGCATGTACCAAGTTAAAATATTGTGGCTGTCAGAGAGTGGTATTTCCCCCTTTCCCCCCGGAAAAATGGCTATAGGAAGGACGGCTAT
This sequence comes from Ctena decussata, assembly GCA_963989385.1. Lineage (NCBI taxonomy): Eukaryota > Metazoa > Mollusca > Bivalvia > Lucinida > Lucinidae > Ctena > Ctena decussata. The sequence goes on along the minus strand of OZ022507.1, from coordinate 882,278 downwards.
ATAGTGGATTGTCCGGACCTCGTAGAGCCACTTTTCCCCCCATAGTCATTTTCCCCCACCGAGAAATTGGCTATTAGTGAATTTGGTGTATTTTGCGTAACGGAACGAAACGAAACGGAATAGAACAGAGAGATTTTACGGAATTAATCGCATAAGAAATGTATCAGTACTTCAAGGGAGGTAATAAACGTGATTAATTAAAAATATCAATATGCAAATTTAGCAACCATATTTTTTTTATAATAATCAATAATTACTAATCTAATGATCGAGCAGAATGTGATCCGTCGCAGATATTTATATACGTACACATTCTCATGTAAGCTTACAGGAAGATGTAATAACTGGTGCTTTGTCTAGTCATGTTTGATTTAGAAGGGTGTTAATTACATCGAAAATCATAATTGGACGTGTGTCTTAATGGGAGTCGAGCCCATGACCCCTGCATGTTAGGCGAACACTAGTCCAGGTTGTCCGCTGTGCGCACGCACAGATGAACGCTAGAACAAACACAAAATTATACAAATTATACACAACCACGGCCACGCACACTCAAATCCGTTTTTGGCTAACATGGAAAAGCAAAATGCCTACCTGTTTTCCCCAAAACAAAAATAAGACAGACTGATGGACACATGCATGCGGTTCTAGCATCTATTATCCATCGATGTTTAACGGACAGATACCCATATTTCTGTTTCAGTTATGAACCTCACTATTATAACTGGAGCAGGAGCAAATTCCACTATATAGCGTGGTTTCCTGCAATCATATTACCAGGGGGAAAATCCACTATAGAGGGGAAAAACGGCTATGCAAAAACACGTATAGTAGATTTTCCCCGGGGAAAATTGGCTATATAGTCATATTTCCGAGGGGAAATTCTGCTATATAGCCATTTTTCCGGTGGGAAATTCTACTATGGAAAAATCATAGTCATTTTTCCGGGGGGAAACTACTAGGGGGGAAAAGCTATTCTCTGACAGTGGCTCCTGTAGGTGCTGAGAAATGTCAATGTTCAAAATACTGACAGAACGAAAGTAAATAAGAAGGTACAGACAGTACGGAAACTGAATATGCCCGACCCCACTCCCCCCGTCATTTCATTCAAAGCTTAATTTGCACAAAGCAGGCACGTATTAACAATATGGAATATAAAAAATTGCATGTCCATGTGTAGGAGCCCCGGTAGCTCAGTTGGGTTAAGCGCTGGCCTACTGATCTAGCGGACCCGGTTCGAGTCCCGCTTGAGGCGAGAATCTTTCCTACCATGAACGGGGTTCCATTGCACACAGCCTTTAATTAACATCCTCACATAGTCCTGATATGACTGAAATTCCGTTGAAAAGGACGTAAAATAGCAAGTCTACCAACCATCTTTACGTCCATATGTGAGGGCCTCAATGGGGTTCACTGTTTAGCGAATTTTGGCCAAAAAATGTACTGATTAGCGGAATTTGAGAGGAAATTTTACCGGTTAGCGGCATCGCCTATACTTAGTGATTCACGGAATCGGCCGAAAAATATACTGATTAGTGAAATTTGACTGAAAAATTACCGGTTAACGGTTACCGGAATCGTGGAAAAATCGTTACTAGTCCACACAAATTTTAAAATCGCGGCTGAGTCCTTTGTCAGTAGCTTTCTGTATAAAAGTGGTATTTGAGTGGGTCTAAATTACACAGGCATTTTAATGTGATGTGATTCTAGGGGTACAAGGAAGATTTATTTGCAATTATGTAATAATACACCGGTATAAAATCATAATGACAGATGATTTAGTAAACTGAGTTAATAGATTGCTACTTTGCATGTCATTACCATTTTTCTCAAACTGATGAACAATCTCTGTTATATGTGAAAAGGGGGATTTTTGTGAGGTTATATTGCATGCATTTCTTTACTAAAGTGCATCTGCATCATATGTTATTAGAGAAGCTGTCTTTCTATTCATTAAGCATTAACTTGGGATTAAAAACAAGTATTATGGTACTATGTCGGTAGTCTTCAAACTGTGCATCACTAGCATAAGGTAGAAAGGACAGTTCAGATATGTATTTTTACTGATTTGGCCAAAAAATTACTGATTTGTGACTGATTTTTGCCCCTAAATTTTCCTGATTACTGATTTTGGGGCCGAAATACCACTGATTACTGATTACAGAGGTACCCCATTGAGGAGTTGAGACTCTCATGTGTCGTTAGAAGACGACACAGTACGTATACTGAAAGGATTTAAAAACTTCCACTTTTTATTGCTGGCTGCTGATGCTTTCACTTGTGACAGTGTTTAATATTTTACGATAAAATGCTTGAAACTTCTCGGATTTAAAGATTATGCAGTTACCTATATGACGTCAGAAAAGAGCGTTACGTCTCTAAAACGCAAGAGGCAATGATGGCGTTAGCTTATTCAACACTCTTTCAGACAATTTCTTACTGTCTTACTATTGTTACGTCATGCACGTTGGTTTTCAATTATCATTACAGCTGATTCTGTTACATAAATCCTATTACGGCGACGGCGTCGACGTGAGTTAACGTCATGCCCTTTGGTTGTTCATATCGGGTAGCTGCTTTGCTGACGGTCTTTTGACCTTCCTTTAAACCGTGCACGTCGTCTGAGATTGTAAATTGCTGTAATTATCGCATAGAATTATCTCGCGACGTCACTTTTTGAAATTTCAGCATTTAACAGGCCCCAAACTCTGCACCTGTTTGCGATATTTAGGCGCGATAGGCCAAATAAAGGCACAGACCGAGTTCGAACTTTTAAAATTCAATTTGATATTGTAAGAGTAATTGGTCATCAGAAAACTGTATACATAAAAGGATCCGTCTGTATGTAAACGGCACTAAAAACCCGAGGAGCACATGCTTATTCCTAACCGATTCGATTGAACGATTTCAAGTTCGAGATACGTATATAATCAGATATATCAGACTAGGTCTTCTACGAATTTTAAAAACTGTTTACACTTTCTAGTTCAGTGGTGGTAAGGTTTATTCACTGAATAAGGGATGTCACATCTGTCTGATTTAGCATACTTTGCATGTGCAATCAATGCACTGTTCAAAATCTCTTACCTGGCTAATTGTGCGTAAATACATGCTTAGAAGCCATGCATTCTATGACTCCTTAAAAAGGCCAAATTCTGAACTTCATGATTCCAATGCTAATACTCTACTGTTGAAATATTTGAACTGGTTTCTTAACTAAAACTAGATATTTGTGGAAACTGGACCTAAAGACAGCTATTTAGAAGACCTTGAATAAAGGACATATGCAATACTGAAGGTCTTGAGAAACAGTTTTCAAACTATTTATAAGAACTTGTTGACTGGCTTTCGCCATGGCAGTATAGGCTTTGCAGAACTGATGCTTATCAGTATATCTCTTTGCATAGACATCATTGGATTCTGATATCTTTCCCTCTTCATCATATTCATTTTACTGTTTACCATGTACATGCATATACTTGGATTTTTACTCAAAGTGATATAAAAACACAGGTGTGAATGTAGTCTTACAAGCAAATAAAGTTCCAAAATGATCTGTAAAACTTGCACCACCTCACTAAATATTGGGACAGGAATGTCTGGGCAAACACTGTAGACCAAGACCAGACTGTTCAGGGACAGCAATAGTATTTCCCATTCTGCCAGCACCTTTGTGCCAAATTGATGATAGTCAAATCAGTGAAGCTTCTGGTAAAATCAACTTAATTTAGGTTTACAATGGCATCTGCTGCAGAGATGGCTTCTGTCAATATTAAAGCTGCTATGATAAGGTATTATATCAGGCATAAGCAGTCAGCTGTAGCAGAATAAGTTTAAATTGTGTTAAAATGGGCAGTCAACCTTAGCAAAAAGTGGACTTGGTGGTTCCGCATCAGACCTGTTCTTAAAATTTGTATAAGAGCTATATATACGTTGTAAAATTTCGATGGACGTAGCTGCATTTGTTTCTGAGATATTCAAAATTAATGGGCGGAAGTTTTTAAATCCTTTCAGTATATTATGCAAAACATTTCTGGCGTTAAAAATGTAGGTTCCTGTACTTTGGAATGCATCATAATTTTGATGATCGTTCTTCCAAGTTGTTGGAAAGCACTTATAAAAGGGAATGAATAAGTTTCACTAAAAAGTGTAAATCAAAAAAATATTAGAAAAGATGTTTTGCAAGGGATTTCCTAACTCTGCTTCGCACACCAGTTAGCGCTATTTTTAGTTCGCGCCAAAAATAGATAACGTGGCTGACGTCATGCTGCATTGCATTTTGGGATAGTTTTAACCCAGCCGCCATGCCAGGACCTATAGGAGAACTCACGGCAAGGGGAAATTGACCTTTGGAGAATGGCATCAGAAATCGCCCACTTATAGACATAATAAACGTAGTTATTTTTAGAACTGGAATTCCAACGAAAGAAAATAAACCAAAAGGGAAAACGACTATTTTCTTCAATAAATATCTGACGAGTTTCTCAGTAGCAACAAATTCAGAAAAATATGAGAATTCAATACTGCTCAGAAAAAGACGAAATTATTTTATGGACGTAATTGTTATCGCTAGTCCAAGAACCTACCTTTAAATTAAATATTCCTTCGGCTCATGCATCTCTCAATTAGTCCGTTATTCTAGAACCTTACTAGTCGTGACTGAAACATAGTTGGCTACTTTCATTTCCGCCTACAATTCCAACAGATACGTACATGTGTAGACATGGCATGGATATTAGAAGGGACAGCTTATGCTTACCACTCAAGAGAACCTCGTCGTACCTCTGTATGAGAGCCCACGTCTGTGTATGTAAGAATATGTCTCTGATTTACGAGTTGGACTTATGATTCCGGGTGTTTGGCTACTTTCACTTTAAAATGGATTATTAAGACTGGACAGCAAAGTTTGAGCTCTTGCTCGTACAGAAACAAAACTACGTACCTTGTGTCTAAAGAGGCCGCAAAAATTCCCAAGCATACTTCAACAAATCATTTATATTTTTGTAACAAGTTGGAAATATTATTTATTGTCTAATGTTTACATGTTCAGTAGAAATTAACGATTATCAAGGTTTATTTACACAGCTAAACAAAACGTTCGTAGTGAGCTAACTGTGTGTATTGAAATATTTCAAACGGTGTTTTCAATAACTGAATGTATAAATTTGATTTATTGATCTTCACCAATATTCGATCAATAATAGCTGAGCTTAATATTAAATCTAAAGAAAAATGATCCGCGACATCACAAAACCAACAAAATATCATGTGTGCCGAGCGAAGACTCAGATCAGCCTGGGCATCCGCCCAGTCTGATCAGATGCTTCACTTTGCACTTAAAGGGCAGCTAGGCGCCTAAACTACCTCCATACAGACAGCGAAGACTTTGATCAGACTGGCCGGCTGTCCAGGCTAATCTGAGTCTTCCCTGGGCGCACATGTCACTTTGTTAGTTTTGTCATGTCGCGGCTAAAATGAAAAAAACGGCTGCAAGGTACCCGGACACTCATGGATTGCTACTGAGGTAATTTCTCAGAAGATTACCGTAAAATTCTAAGTATTGGGACACCCAAAAAATTACCGTAATTGTCATAAACGTGGAACAGTTTGGTTTTACAGTGTACACGCAAATAGTAGGTCCTGTTCATACTGCTTTTGAGCAGTCTGATCTGGGTTTGCAGTGTTTTGTCAGACATACCGGTATCTGTCCCAATACTAGTGAGCATCCTTGATAACTCACATGGAATTACAGGGCCGATTTAAATAAGATTCTAGATCAAAAGATGGTTCGTTCAGCACTTTTTGTTACGATAAACCTGTGCACTGCTGACAAAGTTAAAAACATGAGAATACTAGTAGTTCGGACGGCGGGTACTCGTGATATGATCTACGTTACAACTGATACGCGCTCGTGATATGATCTACGTTACAAATGACCTCCAAACAGTGAATTATTACTCGACAATTCAATGCTAGAGCTGAACTATTTCGATTCTAACACTCTAAAACGCAGAAAAACTAATCTTTTCATTCAAACTCTCCCAACCTTCCTGCCAGCGCGTTCATGCGCCCGCCAATATTCTTTACTGTATCTAAGACAAATGTACGCTTTAATGGCGATTTTAGAAAGAGAAAGAGACGTTACACCGTCTAACGTCTCAAAACGTTATAAAATTACGTCAGTAACTGCAGTGACGTCAGCAATTAGCCTCACGCGCTCCGAAACAGTGAATTGTTGCAGAATAAAACACGGTAACTTTCCATTGCTTCTATAGGCGCACTGTGTTAGAATTGGAATTAAAACAAAATTAACTGGGAAAACAGTGAAAATCCTGATGAGATGGCTCTAAATGAGCCGTCTCATCTGGATTTTCACTGTTTGCCATGATCTGTCCGAATTTACCCGCCTGTCCGAAGTTACCCGACTCTCCCCTAGTAGTATGAAACACGTTGAAAAGTCTTTCTTTTTCATTAAATGTTATTAACATTCAAGTATTAAAGTATATGTGTTTATTCAAATGGAATGAGATCAAAAATTGCATGCATGATTGTTCAAACTGACAACAGAACAGTGTGATAGCATGAAATATTCTTCAAACTGTTATTTATATTTAAGTTAAATTTTGATCAGTTATTTTCTATTTTCAGTCACTCAATCTAACAGTTTCACGCACAAATCATTCCGTTAAACATTATTCCATCATCATCCTCACCGTCCATTCTCTCACGATGGTTCCTGGCAGCGGCTGTATTTGCGACCATACTCGAATTATCCCCTGTTGCATTTTTGTTATCATTTTCACGTGCTTCATCAATAATGTCACCGCCTCCAACAGCGCTGTAAGCAGCCGGAAGTGCGTTGTAATCCCAACCTCCTATTGTGTTATAACTTCCGGTCTCACCATCTCCAACTGTACTGTAATACATGTGTTTTACCAAACCTGCAGGGTTGTACTTGGCAAGATTAACAAACATGTTAATTTGTTTCGTCTTTGCTCTTTCCTCTTGAATATATCCGAGCAACATCTGTATGTTGTCTTCTGTATATACATCTACACCCGCTTTCTCGATCTTGGTCAGAAGGTTGGAATATTTAACATATTTGGCTCTTAGTTTTGACAGGTTCAAAACATCAACGTCAGCTTTACTTTCAAAATAGACAATAGACTTCGCAAGAACATCACAGAGGACGTCCACTAGATTTCTTCTCTTGACCAGAAAACGCTTGACTGAAGAATAGAGACGCTTTCTTTTTGATGGTGGAAGATTTCTGTAACATGAGACAGCTGGAAGTAGACAAACGTAGTTTGTTGAGCCGTGACACAACTAAACAAACAAAGTGGCATGTGCTCTAAGCGAAGACTCGGATCAGCCTGGGCATCCGCCCAGTCTGATCAGAGTCTGTGCTGTGCGCTTTAAGGGCTGCTAAGGTGAGCTCCATGCCAACACTGACCAGGTTGAGCGGATGCCCAGGCTGACCTGAGACTTCGCGTTGCGCACATGCCACATTTCTGGTTTTGTCGTGTCGCGTCTCAATTATGATCTACACTGTGACAAAAAAATCGTTAATGTATACCTCCATGATTTCCGCTGTAAAATTTACAAAAGAAGGCAAGTATTGTGACTTTCTGCTTGCTTCCTTAGAAGACATGTTTCTTCCAGACTAGGGTCTTGACTTCAAGGGAAGAATTTATTGCTAGGGAAGCAAATGCTTTCATTTAAGAAATGACCCCAATTGTAAAGGGAAGCAAATGTGAAAATGGCAGAGTTGCTTCTCCTGAAGTGTACACAGTTACCTTAACAGACCATAAGACTATGCATGCCCAAACCGAATTTGCATGACACCCTGAAAAAGACCATTCAGCCTCTATTTAGTAAGCCTACTGGAAATCATCTATAGTTTTGGCCGTTTTAAGCCAGTTGAACATAGTCCGCAATACTGTTTTTAAAATACCGTTTGTCAAGTTCACGTGTTCAAGTTACCCTTCAGATTAGTCGTATCCCAGAGTTTTTATTGTTACATGGAAAATGAAAGGTCCATAGACATGGATTGAAGCGGGTGTGCGCTGTATGTAATAGGCAATGGTTATATAGCATGCGTGCTGCCTTTGGAGATTGCAAATAAGAGCGCTGCTACTAAAGTAACAATGATTTTAGTGGCGCAAAAGCTCTGACTTACCAAACTGTGATGAAGAATGTCTACCAACGGCCACAGGATAATAATCTATACTCTTCACAAAACTGAGAGCATCTTGTGGCGAGAACCTGTAACACTTGGACACTTCTTCCATGGCGGAAGCAAACAGACTGTAGGGGGATTGAATCTAAAAAAAAACATCATAGTTTATGGATACACCAACACAACACACTCATGCAAATTTCCATTACATTCGGCGAGCTACAATATATAAGATATCAGGGTTCGAGGTTATGAAACTTGAGGATAATCTCAAACTCAAAATAAAGAACACTGATTGGCTGCTTCCGAGCACATATCTCAAACTCAAAATAAAGCACACTGATTGGCTGCTTCCGAGCATGTGCTCGGAAGCAGCCAAACAGTGTGCTTTATTTTGAGTTTGAGAATGTACTCAAGTTTTATAACCTCTTGGCCAGATTAGGACTAGGTCTTTATTAGCTCTCGTCTCAAGTGAATGGTGAATGATTGTCCTCCTGGTGAATGATTGTCCTCCTGGTAAATGATTGTCCTTGGACGTATCACCAGTAAACAATTCTGATTCTGTAGACCTTCAAAGGAGGCAGTAGAGAGCCTACACTTTGATTTGAGATAAAAGCCCTGCAAGACTTACGTAGATCTAATTATTCAGCACATGCTCGGACGTAGCCAATCAGTGTGCTTTATTTTGAGTTTGAGATTATTCTCAAGTTTTATAACCTCGAACCCTGTTCTGTTCTGTTCTGTATTATTATTTTCATTTTTTGTCTCCCTTCCCAATGGAGTCTACTCTTAAAGGAAAGATTCTCTCTTTTGGAGAATTAGAAGGCATAAATATTTCGAGAATGGATTTCATTTTATAAGGAATTTATCGTCCAGGGTAGCAACCTGAGGTAATGATCAGAAAATGATCGATTCAGTATCGAGAGATAGATAGCAACAAGAAGACACACGTTGCTCCTCCCCACCACCATCCCTACTCCAATCCCCTCTTTATAAAAAATGACGGGATAACACGGAGGTGTACCCATGCAACAAGAGTAGCCCCATATCAGAAGGAGCCAAGGAGATTTCTGTCATCCCAGAAAACTGGACACACTGGGGTTGACTGATGCCAGAGTTGGAAAGATAGACAGATAAGTATGGAACTGCAGAGTAGTGGGAAATTCCCTTCAAGTGCTGGAGATCTAAATACATGAATGCTCTATTATTATTAAGCAAAGACTGTCAACAGCGCACAACCTCAAACGCGATTATAGTGTGAACTTTACTAGAGAAGAATACAGTATATAACAGAGTGATACACTACAGCGAGACTACTTCGGTCGATTGGGACCTAGAAACAACCAACCAACCAACCAGATTCTAGGCATGATTGAGAAATAGCGGGGATGTTTCAGGGTTGGCATTTCTTGTTTGTTCCATTTCAAAGCATGTATTGTGGCCCTTCATTAGAGCTGTCTCGGTGAGACACCTCTAATGGGGGGTAACAGCTTGTGTTTTTGCCTCTTATAGTCTGGAGCACTGAGTATACCTATGTCTGCAAATTTTTTGATGCCTGTAAGTAGTGTGTGTGTGTGTGTGTGTGTGTGTGTGTGTGTGTGTGTGTGTGTTTCAAAATATAAGCTAAGTCCATTTTAATTGTATTTGATTTTGAATTACCATTTACAAATAGTGGACCTTCCATATGACTTTGGTGTTTGACAAAATTGTGTTTGTTAAAGTGATGATAAAAACAGTACTGTTGTTCCGGTCAAAATAAGGCTGTGAGGAGCTGTACTGTTGTTCTCTGTGGTGTTGTGTATGGAGGGTTAACTAATAACTATGTACATTGTAGTCATTTGTTTATGAATTATTCTTAGAGCCTAGTCTATGTCAAATATATGTTAGTGATATGTCAGAAAGGTGAACATCAGTTGTCCTCACTATCAATAGTGAATGGTGAGATTGGCTGTTGATCAAACATTTCTAGAGAGGAGATATGCATATTTGATTTTCCTTAAAAACACTCATTTTTCTGCATGGACTCGAGTGATAATGAAATCAGACAGTTTATAGATTAACAATTTTGGTTTGGTATTGTTTAAGGTACCATGACTGTTGTAGATCATATATTTCAACATGTCTAGTTGATGAATAGGAAGAATTTCACTACAAAATCTGATTTTCAAAAAATGCTCAAAAAATACTCCATGGACTTGAGCTACTAGTAGTTGAAAATCGTACAGGATACTCTTGAGTAGATGCAAAGAAGGATCTTATAAGTGCAGTAAGCTGGCCTTGTTTTTTTACAGAACTCAATGTGGCTTCGGAGTCATTAATCCAGTTTCTCAACAGTGTGTTTTGTGTGTCTTAAATTTAAGACGTGAAAAGCACCACCTACTACGCGAGTACAAGTGTGTTAAATCTACCTAAAAGAAGAATACCCAGAGAAACATACCGAGAGATCACTACGGCCAACTGGGGCTTAGTTACAACCAACCAGACTGCATTAAAACGTTACAAGGAGAAAAAGCATTACCTCCATTTCGTCGAATAATATTATTCAGTACTAAATTGTTTGAAATCGATTGTCGTATATCTTCTCTGCAGAACAGTACGCCTACTAAGCACGCCTCGATTCCACGGAATGTACACAGAACTCAGCGCCGTGCCGTTGTTCTGGGCAACGGTGCCGTCAAACGATTATGACGTATCGTCATCCACGCTACACTATTTACCGCGGTATTCTGCGGTAACTTTCGTTTCGTGGCCAGTTAGATCATATTAGGACAAAGCACAAGGGAAATAAGCTCTATCTATCTCTATATACTGCCATACGCCCTCGCGGACATTCTGAGCTCCCCTCAGTTCACGTACTAGGGGATTTCAACTTCAAAGATATTGCTTGGCCAGACCGACTTAATAAGTCAGGATCAGTGTTAAGTCAGTCAGAGGGACAAATGTTGATTGATGTCATGAATGACCATGGTTTAGAACAACTGGTGAATTTCCCGACTCGGGAGAAAAACACATTGGATTTAATTCTCACTTCGCTTCCTGGTCAGTTTCAAGAACTACATTCCCCGGACAAACTTAATGATCATGATGTGATATCAGGAACATTGGAAATTTATGTCCCCCCCCCCCCACACACACACACACACAAAAAAAAAAGAAACCTCGGAGGAAAGTGTTTTTGTACCAAAAGGGAGATTTTGAATCAATGAGGAAAGAGGCGTCAGACTTCGCAAAACATAGGTACTTCAATGGTTACTCGGACAATCGCTCAGTTCAGGAAAACTTTGACTTGATAACCTCCTTTATTCAGGAGTCTGCTGAAAAGCATATCCCCTCAAAAACCAGTAGGTCAACCTCTTCTGTTCCTTGGATAACCCCTGAGATAAGAAGGAAGATTCGTAGAAGAAATGACACATGCGAAGGCCAAAAAGACTGGCAGTAGCAAACTTAGGTCAAAATTTGAATCTTTGAGACGGGAAATTAAAGCTGATGTGAAAGAGCAACATGATTTGTATGTCAATAACTTGGTTGGTGACATAAAGGCTAATCCCAGAGACTTCTACAGGTACATTAATAGTCAAAAGAAAGATACTCAAGGTATCCCACCCCTAAAGAAGAGAAATGGTGGAGGTGTTGCCGAGTCAGAGTTGGAACAGGCTGATGAATTTAACGGTCAGTTTTCGGATGTGTTTAACAAAAGTGAGCACACCCAAGTCCCCCTTCCTAATCGCTCGGCTCCTTTCATGGAGGACATTCATGTTTCGGCAGAAGGTGTAACGAAACTTCTTAAGGGCTTGAACCCATCGAAAGCTTTAGGACCTGATGAATTGCATCCAAGAGTCTTAAAAGAACTAGCATCTGAATTAGGCCCAATGTTCGCTCATCTCTTCCAACAATCTATTGACTCGGGTGAAATCCCCAAGGAATGGTCTCTTGCAAATATATGCCCACTCTTCAAAAAAGGAGATAGGTCTTTGGCTTGCAATTACCGACCGGTTTCTCTAACTTGTGTTCCATGCAAGTTACTCGAACACATTGTCTGCTCTAATATTATGGCACATTTGGATGAACATAAACTTTTGTCAGACAGACAACATGCTTTCCGTAAGAAACATAGCTGTGAAACTCAATTGATCACGGTTATAAATGACTGGGCTAAAATCTTGGATAAGGGCGGTCAGGTTGACACTTTTATCTTGGACTTCGAGAAAGCTTTTGACACTCCCCCTCATGAATTACTTAAATGTAAGCTATACGGCTATGGTATTGGTGGGAAGACTCTGAAATGGATAGATTCTTTTCTCTGTTACAGGCAGCAGCGTGTGGTGGTAAATGGGGTTAAGTCGGATTGGGCCCCGGTTTTGTCAGGTGTCCCCCAGGGCACTGTCCTTGGACCATTGTTGTTCTCGTTATACATTAACGATATAACAGAAAATATTGACTCGGAATTATATTGACTCGGAATTAAGACTTTTTGCTGACGACTGTGTTTGCTATCGTGAAATCAGAGATATTGAAGACACTGTGAAACTTCAGGAGGATATAGATCATTTAGGTTGTTGGGCAAGGAGTTGGGGCATGAGATTTCAACCTGTTAAATGCAATATAATGCAAATTACAAGGAAACGGATCAAGAAGATCAATGCTTCCTATACCTTACTGGGAACGGTCCTCAGTAATGTAGAAACTATCAAGTATCTTGGCATAACCATTGCCAATGATTTGAAATGGAACACACATGTCAGTAATATTTGCACAAAGGCTAATAGGACCCTCGGCTTCCTCAGACGTAACTTGGCAGCATGTCCACAAGATGTTAAGGAGTCAGCATACAAGGGACTGGTGCGTCCAGTCCTGGAGTATGGCAGTTCAGTTTGGAACCCTCAAAGTATACTTCTTCAAGATGAACTTGAGAAGGTGCAGAAAAGGGCAGCTAGATTTGTAACGGGAAATTACACATATGAAACTGGGAGTATGACTGGCATTCTGGAGAAACTTAAGTGGGAATCCCTAAAAAAGAGAAGGAAAGATAGTAGACTTATAATGCTTTACAAAGGTCTGAGGGGTGCAGCCAGTATACCCATAAATGACCTTGTTACCCCAAATAGGCGTACCAGGAATCATCATTCCCTGACATTTCAAACCCCATTGGCTGGGACTGACATTTACAAGTCCAGTTTCTTCCCCAAGCCTATTAGAGATTGGAATTCCCTGGAAGATTCACTTATTTCTGCTGCTGAGGGTGCAGAGGATTCAGTTACTAAGTTTACTTCTCTTATAAGGGCTAGGGACTAGCTTCCCTGATTCACAGGTCCTGGTGAATGATTGTCTTTGGACGTATCACCAGTAAACAATTCTGATTCTGATCTGATTCTGTTTCCAGACTGAACGATGTAGGTATTATGGAGACTTTACGTGGGAATTCATTTCACTACTTAAAGAGGGGAAATGCATCAACTCGGTGTCTGCAAATAACCTTGTGATAGCTCTCTTTACTCAAATATAAAGAATAAATAGACATTGTCTGAGAGTAGCCACAAAGATGAAGAAAATCTTATTAGACCTTAATTTAAAAAAGAAACAGGCCAGGCAAAACATTTTCACTCTCAGTTTTAAAACTTCAGCTTTCAAACAATCAATATGGATACGGTCAACCTATTCATTGTTCTCATCATTGATCGGGTCGGGCAGTGGTGCTGGGCAGCTTTCTGTGCCGAGGCGTCCGACAAATCCTACTAATTTGGATAAAAGAAGTACTGTGCTTGTAGTAGGTGCGCAAGGGGTTGAGGGCGGGGGAGTGGGTAGGGGGTATTTGGGTTCTTTTTTTCTCTCGCCTATCATCTTTCTTTCCTTTCCCCCTCTCTTTGGGAGCTGGCTCGATATAGACTGAAATATGGTCTGAAACAGCCGTTAAACCCAAAACAGCCAATCAACCATTCATTTAACATGTTACTTTCTAGACTGTTTTCGAAGTTGGTTACGAGACTGTTTCAAGAGTTGCCTACTGGACTGATTTTTTCGTGTAATCTGCATCGATGAATGTCAGCCAGAACGAACCATGGCCGCACTTTAGAGCACAGTCGTAGAGACATATAGACATAGAAATTCTATGTTTTGTCGAACGTGAGCAGCATCATAACATAAGCCTAGAAGGGCTTTGTCTTCGACAAACTAAAGTAAAACAACAACAAGAGGGCCAAGAGGCCCTGAATCGCTCACCTGAGCAAAAAGGTTAAAGGTCAAACTTGGGTCATCATTTGAACAAACCTGATATATTGCAATCATTTCCAAATGGTTCTGAAGAAGTTTTTTGAATATTTTTCTATGTATTTCTATGGTTCAAACCCAGGACCCCCTGGGGCGGGGCCATTTTAGACCCTGGGGCCATCATTTGAACAAACTTGGTAAAGGATCACAAAGCACTGCTACATACCAAATTTTAAGCATCTAAGCCCAAGTGGTTCTGAATAAGAAGATTTTTTAATATTTTCTATGTTTTTCTAAGGTTTAAACTCAGGACCCCCTGGGGCGGGGCAATTTTGGACCCTAGGGCCATCATTTGAACAAACTTGGTAAAGGATCACTATAGGCAATGCTACATACCAAATTGCAAGCATCTACACCAAGTGGTTCTGGAGAAGAAGATTTTAAGTATATTTTAATTTCGAACCCAAGACCCCCTGCCGAAGGGCCATTTTGGACCCCAGGGCCACTATTTGAACAAACTATGTAGAGGTTTACTAGACAATGCTTCATACCAAATATCAAAGCCCTAGGCCTAGTGGGTCCAGTAAAACAAATTTTTGACGACGGACGACGCACGACGCATGACGGACACTGACTGACCACAATAGCTCACACTGAGCCTATGGCTCAGGCGAGCTAAACGCATGCAATAAAAGGGTCATGCATTTAAATCTACATATGCATAATTATAGTATCACAGCATGCAACATAATACAGATTAAACAAAATACAGATAAACATATTGAAAGTAAGATCAGATAAGACAAGAGCAAAACAGAACAAGAAATACAGATTTAGATACATCACATAAGTACAGAACACCTAAAAATTAAGACCATATAAAAGTTATTTAATAACCACAAGTACAACATTTGACGAAAAGCGAAAAGTGTTATAAGTGTTAAAGGATGAAAATAAATCATCCTCGGGGGATGGCTACACAAAGGAAGTACTAAGAGTCATATCAATAAGAAAACTGCAATTAAAACAAAACATAAAAGAAGGAAACGTATTATTCTGTCTCATCCTTCTTACATGTAAGGGAACAGTGTTAGTTGTTGTCAGCAGCTCTTCTAAAGATGACGTGAAATGATTAATGATGAAGCGCAATGCCCTCTCCTGAATTTTTTCTATTCTATTCATGCTGGCAGTGCTACAACAATGCCAAGCCTTGGGGCAATAAGTCATTTTTCGTCGATTAAAAACCACCAAAAGATGGCTGCAACTTATCATGGAAGGCTCCCTCTCACAACAACGACCCTGGATAGTGCCACACTCAGGAAATCTTCGCTACCACGTGGCTGGCTTGCCATGTGGCATTGCCGCTTTTGCACTCCTTCGATGTGTTTCCTGTCCGAATTCCGCAAGAGCTCGTCCTTACCCATTTTCAAGTTTTGTTTTTACACTATTTTTCCATTTGTGGCTTACTGGACCATATATGTGTGGTCTACTACTACTCCAATTATCTCAAAGTCGAAGGGACCAGGAGCTGAGTTGTATAGCATGATGATAGAAAACGTCTCCAATCTTTTAATAAAGTTACTTTGAAATAAGGAGATAACAGTGTTTTCGATCAGGTCCCGAGGTTATAAAACTTGAGTACATTCTCAAACTCAAAATAAAGCACGTTGATTGGCTGCTTCCGAGCACAGGAAGCAGCCAATTAGTGTGCTTTATTTTGAGTTTGAGATTATACTCAAGTTTTATAACCTCGAACCCAGATGAGTCAACTGCGTTTTAGGTATTTACTAGTTTTATGTGCTGCCTGCAAGACTATTTTCATTTATTGTTTACCAGACTGTTTCCACAGAGTATTTCCATGTGATTCTTACCTGCGGTGCCTACTAGATTGCTTATTGTGGAAGATAAAGAAGCTTTATTTAATGTCGCATATTAGAAACAGACAACATAAGTTCTATAGAGTTTTTATTGCGATAAACAAGATTTACACTAACAAATAATACCTACCTGTTGCCTTAACTTTATCTTCCTAGGACTACCCTATACCCTCTATAGGCGAGAGTCAGCCAAAGGAGTTCTAAGTCCCCCCTTTTTACGCCTTTGGTATAGCGCTGCCTAGATTCAAACTCAAGACCGCCCGTTCCCGAAGCGGACGCTCTACCACTTGAGCTATCGGGGCCGGTTCAAGTACATGTATTGCTTAATAAACCATTTTGAATGTTATTTATCTTATTTTATTTATTTACCTTTTAATTTATTTATTTATTTTAAATGTTGCTCGCCAGATTATGTCCATGTGTTGCTTACTAGACTATTTTCATATGCTACTTTTCAGACAGTTTTGATGTTTTCAATATGTGTGCGATTTACTTTTTTTTTCAGTTTTTGTTGCCTGTTTTTGGTGTCAGAGTTTCTGTGATGTTTTACCTTATGTATGTTCTTATTATTTTTGGTTCGGTTTGGGTTGCTGAGTGGCCACCTTTTGGGAACTAGCTGCTCACTCGGTTGGCCATATGTTCTCTGTATCTTGATTATTTGTAATCTTAGTTGTTTCCAACTATGGTTTGAGGGCTGGATTTGGATTTTGATTGTTTCAGTTCCTGGTCTTTGCATACTTTTTACTTTTAGCAGGTTTGTTTTCGGATCTTATGTTCACCTAGCAAATATATGTGTATTATGTTATTTTATGGTAAAAACATTCAAACTGGTCGTGTTTTCTTTGCATACGGATTTCATCAGCTATTCCATTTGCTGATTGACGACTGGCTATAGCTGACGGGCGTTAGATAACGTAACGTCGGTTAGGCTCGTTGCTCTGGGCGACGACGTTACAGTCTCCGTTAGTCTCTGTGCAAGCAAGACGTGCTTAAAGCTGCTGTGCATTAAATTGCTCAAAGTTGTTAAAACAACCTTCATTCGTTAGATATTTGATATCATCAGGCCATAATGATGGAAAAGGTACGATAATAAGTCTTATTTTGCTATTAGTCGTTAGTTATGTCCCCCCACCAAAGGTGAGGGGGGACATATTGTTTTCAGTGCGGATCCCGGGCGTTGGCGTCAGCGTCGGCGTGACAGATTTCTTGCGTGCGCGATATCTCTTGAACCTATGGATGGAATTTCACCAAACTTGCATGGATACATCATTGGGACAAGTTTAAGAGCTGATTAGATTTTGGTGACCTTGACCTCATTTTCAAGGTCACTGGAGGACTTAAATGATAATTTCTTGTAACCAGTATATCTCCTGAACCAGTTGATGGAATTTCACCAAACTGGCATGGATACATCATTGGGACAAGTTTAAGAGCTGATTAGGTTTTGGTGACCTTGACCTCATTTTCAAGGTCACTGGAGGAATTAGATGACAATATCTTGTACCCACTATATCTCCTGAGCCAATGAATGAAATTTCTCTGAACTTGCATGGATACGTTATTGGGACAAGTTTAAGAGCCTATCAGAATTTGGTGACCTTGACCTCATTTTCAAGGTCACTGGCGAATAGGGCATACCAGAATTACACATTCGTTTTTATTAAATAATGAGGTTGCACCATTTTGCATACCATGCAATGAGGTCATTACTATCAAACATCTTCTTGTGTCATGCATTGACTTTAACCATATTCGTTCAAAACATTACAACATTAAAACCATAACCGAGCTTTTTAGCAAAGTTTCTTCTATCCAAATTATTAATTTTTTAAAGGAAGCTGGACTTTTTAACAAGATTTAGTCTTTTATTGTACATAACATTTTTATCATTTGGACGTAACATAATACTTTAAACATTTGATCGTTTTTTGTCTTATAGAAACGTTTTAAATTGCTGACGTTTAGACGCTATATGCCCTTACCAGGGTTGAGCGTCTATAAATAACTTAAACATTCATTCATTCAAGGTCACTGGATGACTAAGAGGACAATTTCTTGTACCCACTATATCTCCTGAGCCATTGAATGGAATTTCTCCGAACTTGCATGGATACATTATTGGGACAAGTTTAATAGCTGATAGGTTTTGGTGACCTTGACCTCATTTTGAAGGTCGTTGGAGGACTTATATGACATTTTCTTGTACCTGACATTTTCTTGTACCCACTATATCTCCTGAACCAATGAATGGAATTTCTCCAAACTTGCATGGATACATCATTGGGACAAGTTTCAGAGCTCATTAGATTTTGGTGACCTTGACCTCATTTTCAAGGTCTCTGGAGGACTTAGATGACAATTTCTTGTACCCACTATATCTCCTGAACCAATGGATGGAATTTCACCAAACTTGCAGGGCTACATCATTGGGACAAGTTTAAGAGCTAATTAGATTTTGGTGACCTTGACCTCATTTTTCAAGGTCACTGGAGGACTTACATGACATTTTCTTGTACCCACTATATCTCCTGAACCAATTGATGGAATTTCACCAAACTTGCATGGATTCATCATTGGGACAAGTTTAAGCGGCGATAAGATTTTGGTCATAGTCATCTATGTAGGATATCTTTAGAACCAGTGGATGGATTTTCTCCAAACTTGACTGGATATTTTACTTCTTCGGGCTTTTTATTCATTAGAGGGGATGGCAAAGTGGTTGGTGGGGGGGACATCAGTTTTTCTCTGAAAAACATTTCTAGTTTTATATGTTTTCAGCCAATGCACACATGATGCCTCAAATCAACATTGGAATACGTGATGACTAAATTCAGCATTTGCATAGAAAAAGACTCGAATCGGCTATAACATACATGACGACTCAAATCAGCCTTTGCCATAGTACACATATATATGTTAGGAAGGAGCACCATAGAACAGATCTTCAACCTTAGAATCCTGTGTGAAAAGTATCTCCAACATCAGAATATGTACCATGTCTTCTTTGATTTCAAAAAAAGCCTTTGAAAGGGTATGGCATGCAGCCTTATATGGGCCACCATGCGGAAGTACAATATCAGTGCAAATCTAGTTCGCACCATTGAGCAGCTATACGACAAGGCGACAAGTGCAGTCCTGATAAATGGCAGCACAGGAGAATAGTTCAAAACAACAGTTGGAGTAAGACAAGGATGTCCTCTGTCACCCACCCTCTTCAACATTTTTCTCGAACGGATCATTTCTGATGCTCTGGAAGAACATGAAGGAAAGGTTAGCATAGGCGGCAGAAACATTACTTTGCGGTTTGCCGATGACACAGACGCTCTAGCTGAGGAAGAGCAGGAATTAGAAGCTCTAAAAGTCTTGACCAAACCTGCACAAGATATAAGATAGCACATTCATGATCATTTTTACTTCTAAGAATAATGGTATAGATTTCCAAAGCTCAACGATACAAACTGCGAATAAGGAAAAAAGAAATGAACGAAAAATTCCTTTTTCCTTATTCGATTTTCAAACTCATAAAACTTTGTGGATCTGTGCAATAGAAGATTAGCATATAGCACATTCATGATCATTTTTACTTCTAAGAATAATGGTATGGATTTCCAAAGCTCAACGGTACGAACTGCGAATAAGGAAAAGGAAATGAACGAAAAATTCCTTTTTCCTTATTCGATTTTCAAACTCATAGAACTTTGTGGATCTGTGCAATAGAAGATTAGCATATAGCACATTCATGATCATTTTACTTCTAAGAATAATGGTATAGATTTCCAAAGCTCAACGCTACAAACTGCGAATAAGGAAAAGGGAAATGAACGAAAAATTCCTTTTTCCTTATTCGATTTTCAGGCTCATAGAACTTTGCAAATCTGTGCAATAGAAAATTCGCATATAGCATATTCATGATCATTTTTACTTCTAAGAATAATGGTGTAGATTTCCAAAGCTCAACGGTACAAATTGCGAATAAGGAAAAAGGAAATAAATGAAAAATTCCTTTTACCTTATTCGATTTTCAGGCTCATAGAACTTTTCGGATCTGTGCAATAGAAGATGAGCATATAGCACATTCACGATCATTTTTACTTCTAAGAATAATAGTATAGATTTCCAAAACTCAACGGTACAAACTGCGAATAAGGAAAAAGGAAATGAACGAACAATTCCTTTTTCCTGTTGAGACGCCCGTCGTTCGTGCTTCTGTTGATACTGACCGCGTAATTCTGCTTCCTCCGAGACTACCCTTCGTAGAAAATGGCTTCTTAATGAGACTGTACGAGTGATTCTGCTTCCGGTCGAGACTCTCGGCAGGAAGCAGAATCAGGCGTTCAGTCTCGGTTGGAAGCCATTTATCCCGGAAAGTGGTCTCGGTAGGAAGCAAGAAGTTGCGGACAGTCTTAGGGAAAACAGAAAATGATGGACAGCCTCAGCAGGAAGCGAAAATTGGCGGATTTGTTTTGTCCTATGCTCATGAACACATGATGCAGGAGTTTCAGTGATAACGCGTGATGCGAGAACTATACCACTATGCTTTGCACAGTTTCGCAAAGTTCTATAAACCTGAAAACCGAATAAGGAAAAAGGAATAAGGAAAAAGGAAAAAGGAACTAACTTAACAATCGTTTTGCATTCATGATGATAAATCAGCCTGGGAATGCGAGTTTCCACTGAATCCTCCTGGCCCATAGAGTGTGAAAGTAAACAAGGAAAACTCTTATAAGACTTTTTGCTGAGCGGGATAATTTGAGCGCTGACACGAGAAAACCAACAAAGTGGCATGTACGCCCAGCGAAGACTCAGATCAGGCTGGGCATTCGCCCAGTCTGATCAGAGTCTTCGCTGTCCGCATGGAGCTGGCTTAGACCCTTAGCTACCTGTTAAGCGCTTAGTGAAGTGTCTGATCAGACTGGGTGGATGCCCAGGCTGATCTGAGTCTGCGCTGGGAGCACAAATCAAATTTTTGACTTTCTCCTGTCGCGGCTCATTTAAGTATTCTCTGATATATTTGAAAATTATAAGAAATCGAGGAAGAGACTAATTCAAGGTGTCCGCCTGAAGGTAGCATAGACCCTTAGCTACTTTTTAAGCGCTTAGTGAAGTGTCTGATCAGACTGGGTGGATGCCCAGGCTGATCTGAGTCTGCGCTGGGAGCACAAATCAAATTTTTGACTTCTCCTGTCGCGGCTCATTTAAGTATTCTCTGATATATTTGAAAATTATAAGAAATCGAGGAAGAGACTAATTCAAGGTTTATTGTTAGTCAGCGGATGGGCAGTCATTAGTTCCTCGGGTATTTATGAGAACAGCAATACATATTTTCTAAAAAATTAATAAACTCTTTTTCGTGCAAACTGGCAAGATTAGCTGAAACTAAATGATATTCATGGAATTTCAAAATTTCAAATTGGAGATGAAAACAGAAAACCTGATTTCGTTTTAACTTCACAAAGGCCTGGATCATATAATTTGTTATTCAGTCTGCACTGCAGGAATACAAACATGTTACATTAAAAAGAAATAAATAGAGCCGGATGATGCCGAAGATTGTCGGAACGCAGCGCAACGTAAATAACGTCGTAACGTCAGTTATCTCGTTGCCTGGGGCAACGACGTTACAGACTGCATTAGTCTTTGAACAAACCAGACGTGTTTTTGCCGCTCTGCATTAAATTGCTAGAACTTCTTAAAACAGCCTTCGGTTTCGAAACATTTTAATAGATCTACTAAGTTCACATTATGGACAAGGTAGTATGACATTCTTAAACTTCTATTTCTTTTCTCTTTTTGTACAATTTTTTTTTTTAATGTTTTTAGTTGGCGCAGGATTTCCATGGACTACTCATTTTTCAACAACAGCAAAATAAAATGGTCCTGTTTATTGATTTATAATTATTATTATTATATAATTACTGCAATTATTATTAACATCATCATCATTATTAACAAGCCTCGCCATATGTGTGTCTTGTGGTATAGAGAATGCTGTCTGGTAAGCGCATATCAACAAACTTAACAGTCACAGGCTGTTTTTTCAGTGTGAGCTTGCCTCGGAGTCTCAGGTACTCACTCAAGCCAAAAGACATATTTTCACACAGAGTTGCGAAAATACGGATATTTTCTGGAGGTCATATAACTTTCGAATGAAGCAAAAACAAGGAAAATCATTTTAAAAAAGATAAACGGCGCAGATTGAATGGAAGTGTGTTTTATAATATGTCTCTATGTGAAGAGTTGACGATAACTATCATGAATACGACTCAAGTGAGCTATGCCGGTAGGCACCCGCAATCGTAATTTTGACACTGGGTAGCGACAATGACCTATCTCAAGATTGAGCTGTCCAATATGGAATTCCAATGGACCGCGGTCAATCTTACCAACATGATGCAGTATACCGAAAGTAGAACCGAAAATAGATCTACACTGGAAAAAGAAAGTTTTGAATATCTGCGTTTAGTTAAAATTTCCATTGTAAATTTACAAACAAGAGAAACATTTTGAATAAACACATCTTACAGAGTGCTAATATTCACGCAGTGCAGTACAACGGGGAAGAAACGAATGTTGAATATTCATTGACCTTTGATATTATTGGCTAAATTTTGACAAATGCGTTATTTGAACAATGAAATCTTGTGAAATGTGGAACAAAAGTGAAATTATACTCGGCTGCGCCGCGAAAAAAAGATTCTTACGAACCCGTACCAAAGTATTGTCTTTTCTCAACTGTACTTGTGCATGCGTGTAACTGGGCATTCAGCAATTACCAAACAAACTGCATATTTTTTATGCGAACTGATTCCATCGAAAGTTGTTGGAGTTTTTCCTCTGTAGATAAAGCTGTTTTTGTTGTTGTTTGTTTTGGTTTTTTGTGGGGTTTTTTTTGTTACCTTTTGCCGCCCTACCACACACAACACACCAAATCATTTATGGGTAGCATAGATCTATCTCGCTATCTGCACATGGCAAAAAAAAAAAGAAATATTTTAATATTCTATAGGGGCCTATGGTGATTTTTTTCCATAATATTAGTGTATATGGTTATACTTTAAAGACAGAAGTCTCGATTTAAAGGTTTGTCTCCCTTTTCAGAAAAAGCCAGTCTAGGAGAAACCAAATTGTTATCTTGATGATTGATTGCCTTTAGATGTTTGAGCATACCTTGTTTTCTCATCATTTTCACAAAATCAAACTTTTTTTGTTTTGTTTTGCCTTCCTGGGCGACAGAATCTTCCCAAATGATGTCTACTCTTAAAGGGAATTATTCTCCTTGAGGAGCAAATTCTTTATGAGCTGGCTCCTATTGAAAAGAAAATGAAAGAGTTACTTTCCCTGAAAGTGTACCCGTTCACCTTAATCTTAGAAAGCTACTCTTAAAGAATTTGCTCCCAGAGAAGGGAGCAAATTCATTCCTTTAAGTGTAGCTTCAAGGAGGCAAATACTTAGAGTCAGAGTCCTTTCCCTTCGTGGTGTATCGTCACTTTAAATTTTTTTGTCTATTGCAGAGTTACATCCCTTACAGTTTGTTTGCCTCTGCTCTGGAAGAGGTGTCAAAGTGCTACAGGTTCACATCACAAGATTGGCGCACGTACGTGAAGAACATAGATTATTATCCTGTTGGGACTTGTGGATTGTCTGCTCCAGATTTTGGTAAGAACACCCCCTCCCCCACCCTTTCTCTCTCTTTCATGTAACGTCACGGTCGCAAATCCACACATGCATGTGTTTTCTGCTCAGTGTCTCGTGTCACGTCTGAAAAATCCAGAAGATGGAAAAAATTCAAAGGCATGACTGACAGGACAACATACGAGACGGAAACACTGTCTCAGAACGGATCTGTTTTAAGGTGTATGGATACACACACTTCCATTTTTTCTGCCATATTGTTTCAAGGGGAAATAGTTTTCTGGCTACTTTTGTTTTGTTTTGCTCTTTCAAACAATAGTCAACTCTTAAAAAGAATTTGCTCCTTGGGGAGCAATTTCTTTCCTTTAAGAGTAGACCTACATTGAGAAGGAAAGGCAATAATGACGATGGCAGAGTTGCCTGTCCTGAAATTGTACCTTTTTTAAGCAGTGTTGACCCTCCTGACAAAAAAAATGAAAAGATAGCTTGTCTGGAATGGAAATGTTATTGCATAGTTTTGGAACTTTATTAAGTGTTTGGTTTTTACGCACGGACTTCCGTGATCTGGATTAGAGACCCGACCCTTAAATATTAGGTCTCTTATCGCTGTGGGTTCGAGCCTTAGTCAGCGCACGTTAGAAAGCTACGTCAGGTGTGTGTGTGTGGGGGGGGGGGGTGTTGTTTTTTCTGGGAGCTCCGGTTTTCGCCCACTTTTCCTTAACGATCTGCAAAACACAGGTATAAAAAAGTCTTGATAGGGTCGTATACGCATTACATTACTCTATTTTAACTTTCAGACGTGTACTGTGAGAGAAATCTGCCTGCTTCAAAAAGACAGCGTCTGTATGCTGGATCAAGGAAATTTCTGAGGTTAAGGAACAAGCTGATGGAAACAGTCTTTGGTGCTCTAGCAAAGTCAGTTGTCAACTTTCAGAATAAAGACATCCCAACTCTAGATTTGCCCACAAAAGTCCGAGCTAGATACATCAAGTATGCCAGAATTCTTACCAAAATGCATAAATTGGATGTATTGGTCAACACTGAAGACAACATCCAACAGCTGCTGAGACACATACAAGAAGAACGAGCAAGAGTAAAGTGGGTTAACAAGTTTGCATATGAAGCTTCTGTTAATACAGCTGCTCTGATGAAAGACGTGCGGTACAACTTTGGAGGAGGTGAATGGGTAAAATGCAACGTTGGAGGTGGTAGCGCACTTGGTGGTGGCTACAGAGAATTTGAGTATGACAACAGTGTGGGTGGCAACCAAGATGGAGGTGGCGACATTATTGATGAAATCTGTGAGCAGACCAAGATGAGTACATCAAAAGATGATACAGATATGGTTGTTGACAGGTCCAGTGGTTTTACATGTTGGTCTGAAGAGATCGAGGATGATGAGCAGTTTGGTTTATATGGAATGATCTGTGCCTGAGACCACAGAATCAGAATTAACTTTTATTTTCATTTTTGTTTTCAGTAAGAATTTCATTGCAATCATGAAATCGTCTCATAGTTTGTTCATTTGGTTTTGTATGTAGTACTCCACACACGTGTACTGCATTGGAATGTAATTTTTTGTGTTTACTATATAGAAAATAAGAGATTATGAGTGTATGAATGTAGATGAATAGTTGTTATTTGCTCTATCCACTAGTCTTAAACTAAAATTTCTTAAGGTTACTGGTTATATCACGATGAACTTTTGTGACTTCCTGTTTCTTTTCCAGGGCCACACATCGGGGCACCACTCGGCCAATTCCGGAATTGGCCGAGCGGTGCTCCGATTGTCCCAGAGCAACATTGCCCTCTCAGAATGGGATCTACACCCAAAGAATCTGCCTAGGGGAGCATACTCTTTCCTTCAAGATCTTCATTCAGTAAAGAGGCAAAAAAGACAATGGCAAAGTTGCTTCTTCTGAAAGTGTAACCATGCATTCTACAATGTACCATGCAAGCAAATGTAAAATTTTGTTCACTCCGGCAAAGTGTCTGTGACAAAGTAGGTTTGGCATAGAAAAATTTGCTGGTGTAAATGTAAAAATATGCCACATTTTCAGTGCCAAATTTATATGGTAAAGTTTCTATGACAAACAAAATTTGTCCATGTGAACAGACAATTTGCTATAGAATATGTAACAAAGAAACTAGCTATGGAGATGACACAGAAAACTTTGCTCATAACCAAATCAGTTTGATTTTGAAACAAGTATATTTAACAAAGAAAATGTGGCACAGTTAGCTATTTACACCAGCAAAGTTTGTTTGTCCAGGTAACTTTGACGTGAATTCTTTGTTCGTGTGAACACGGCAGAAAATATTTCATTTCCAAAGTTTATTTGACAGAGATTCTGTGCCACTGTTTTAACAAATAATTTGCTCCAAGTAAACGCAAAATGTTTGCCAAACTTTCTTTGTTACAGTTTCTGTGACAAAGAAACTTTGGTCATGTGAACAAGGCTTTACTTTATTGATTTCACCATAGATTTTGACACGATCTGATGTACAAAAGGTGTGGTTACAGTTCCATGTTCTGCTCCCATTTTTACAAAGGGGGACAACTTTTGTGACTTCCTGTTTACCTCCTGGACAAAAGAAGCCCTTCCAAGAAAGAATTTAAGAACTAATGCCCATTGAGGTTGGTTTCAAAAAGGAAAATGACAGAGCCACTTGCCCAGAAAGTGTACCCATAAACTTTAACTCTTTAAGCACCGAAAAGCAGACAACAAAATTTACGTCTGCAATATTTCAAAAAATGTCTTGTCCAAGATATTTCATTTTGAGAATTCAAAATATAGAGGGCAAACAGTGTAGATCTAGATGAGGCGGCTCATTATGAGCCGCCTCATCAGGATCTACACTGTTTGCAAATTCTGCTGTTTCCGTCTCTGGTACTTAAAGTGTTAAAATGCACATGCCCATTCAAGCTTATGAAATCATACCTGCTAACATTTTCTGGCATTTCCATTATTTCTCCTGAAAAATTTTCCCTCTCGTTTATTCAACACCTTTAACATCTCGTTTATTAACTATGTCATCATTTTTTAACAACTGGGTAAAAAATTCCAACCCAAGACAGGTCGTATCCTTGACAATATCAAGTTTTATTGACAAACTAGTAAATTTGTGGTTTATATGGCCCCCTTCAACAGTATTTGCTATTTTGGGCTGATGGGGGAAATGCATGAGGTGATGATAGGGCTGGAGTAATCAAACAGCTACATGTATATGCAAATGAATTACAATGCAGGCCCACTAAACCACAACCTATGAATTTGTACTTTGTAGAGTAGCATATATACTCCTCTGCTAACCTGATCAGACTTCCCATCAATCAATCACTAAATTACTACAAGAAAGTTGTTCGGTTTCAAGACATCAGGGCCAAGTTGTTCAAAACCATCAACGTCCTGTTAAACATACTACAGGTAAAAACACCTCCATGCTTTGCCAGAAAAATGGGAGAGGGTTTTGCAGTGCAAAAGCTCCTCACATTTTGACAGCAAAAAGTCAATCACACTTGATTTTATGAGTACCATAAGACTCAACAAATCTTGTTAATGACTTTGTTAAGCTAACAACTAGGCCCTGAACATCATTCATGCCAACTTTCACAGAGATAAATGTAAATGTGAACAGAGTAGGCGATTATATATTTTTCTTGCATAACTGCACAAAAGAGTTTTATAAGGTTAGAAATTTTTGTGCGAGTTTTCAAATCTCACTCAGACTCATTGGACCTCACAGATTGCTGTCTACTAACAAAAAAACAGCAAAATCTTTGATCAGACTTTACAAATGTACTGTTTTGTTATATTCTTCATCTCTCACATTTATTGACTGTTCATTTTATCCACAAAGGGCCTTACAAAAACTTGAAATGAGTCTTAAAATTAGAAAACAAACTAATCATGGAAACCAAAATGAAAGAAACCAAGTTTTATCTATCAAAGTTTTATTTACAAATTCACTCACACAAAAATATATAAAAGAACTGTCTGATGAACATTTACAATGAAATTAATGTAAAAAATAAATAATTCACATAAACACTATATTACACCATGATGTTTGCAATAGTTTTCATGCACAGCTATTCCCCCGAGGCCATACAAGGTAGGAACAACCATTTTTGTCCTCTGTGTTTACAAAAGGAAACTGTTAAACAAAGACTTTTGATCGGCTTCTGTAGGCAGAGCTCTAGATAATACGGAGTATTTGGTGACAACTGAAGGATAATTTTTCTTATTTCTCTTTAAAACCATATGTTGTAACCCCTCATCTGAACCGTCTCAACGCGACGGTTCGGGTGAGGGGTCACAACATGTTTTTATGCAGAATTAAAAAATCATCCTTAATTATCACCAAAACTCCATCTTATGTATAGGCAAAGTATTTACTGTTTTGCCATATGGCATAGCCATTCTCAGTATTTGATGCATGTCTCAATTCAACAAGTAAGAGGAGAATCCATTACCACACCTGGCTTACTATGGTTTCAAGGACATTACGAAACAAAAAAGAGCCGTTATGAAACGAAAAAGAGTCAATATACCAAACGACATAACCTGATGACCAGGTCGTAGTAACGTAACAGCCCTTGTTAACCACCGGCACTTACTGTCCTTGAATGGATTCCTATTCTTTACAGCCTTCTTATATCTTCTAAGTAAGAAGGGGTAACAGGAATAATTCAGGGACAATTTTCCATATTTCTTAATAAAAACCTATGCTCTAACCCTTCATAAGAACCGTCTGACTGAGAGGGGTCTAATGAGGGATTGTAACATAACTGAGCCGCAACATGAGAAAACAAACAAAGTGGTACAGGCACCCAGTGAAGACTCAGATCAGCCTGGGCCTCCGCCCAGTCCAATCAGAGTCTTCACTGAGCACTTAAAAGTTAGCTAAGGGTCTAAGCTACCTTTATGCAGGCAGTGAAGACTCTGATCAGACTGGGCAGATCCGTGGCTGATCTAAGTCTTCATTGGGTGCACATGCCACTTGTTGGTTTTGTCATGCTGCAGCTCTAATTTTTTTGTTGAGAACTAGGAAACATTCTCTCAGAAATATAATCAAATACCCCATCTTATCTAGAGCTATTTATCTTTCTTGATAAAACTTGATGTTCTATGAAAAATATCCTTTTTGATGCACAGGTGGTTATAAAACTTCATTTTTATCACAGCAAAATTGTGTGCAACCTTCATATAACACCAAAATAGATACAATATGGTTCATATAGACATGAGGGAAAAAAGTTCAAGCATTTTCCCAATAGACTGTAGTGTAAGTATGCTTAAATCTTTTTATTTTCTTCATGTAAGAACAAAAGGGACCCAATTCAACTGTAAATCTGTAACTTTAAAAACAAAATCAGTAACCTCTAAAAAAAAATCTAACTTTAAAAGCTAAGTTCATATTCCTGATTTCAAAGGGTTCTAGACAAATTCAAGTATTTTTTCATCAAATTCTATCACTTTTCCTGTAACTACATCTACATGTACTGCACATGTAAGTAAATTCAAGCACTTTTCTAACACTCAGTCCACATTTCCAATTTCCCAGATCTGTGTAAACACTGTCAGATGTTTGAACACAAATGTCTCAGATGAAAATATTCAAAATTTTCACTGAATCTTTTCACATAGAGGCAGCTTCAATTAAACATCTACCTATTTATTTGGTTATAAGGTGGGGAGTAGGGCTTCCAATCACACCCTCCCACCCTTCAAAATGACCCTTAGTATATAAATCAGTCATGTAAATCCTGCTTAAGGATGTTTTTTACCTTCCAAAACAATTCTAAAAATCTACATCCATCTTAAAAGACGAACCTAGACTTTCATGGTTGCTTTGGAAGGGAAAACATGTCTTACAACCAAATAAATATGGTAAGATTATGAAATGTCCACGATTCTCAACCAAAATTGATCTGCTGTAAGGTTGGCTGAAAAAGAGAGAAACAACTGTTACTCATTCTGCTATAATATTTTACGATTACATATATGAAAAGGGCTTCGCAAGCGGCGCATAATACGCCCGTTTCAGTGTCATGAAGGAGTTACAGAATGAAAGAGATTGTTTATAGAAGGATGGACAGGCAGACAAAACAGGGGAAACAACTCTGTAATTAATGACTGCAATGTTATCAAAACAACACATCAAATACTATAAATACACCAAAAATCAGGTTCCAGGGTGAAGCAGCTCAGAAGTTGTGAAACGCCAAAGTCAAACAAGGGAGATAATTCATAAACTCTTAGTCGCAATACTTTCCCTTGACAATATACACATCACCATAAAGTTTTGTTAAAATATTTCCAACGGTTAAGGAGATACAGAGTAAAACGGAAATTGATGCAAGGGCAGATAATTCAGGAAGTAAGCCAGAGTTGTGGTTCATGCCCATGATACATTACTCCATTATTATACACATTCCTACAAAGTATCATTGAAATATTTCAAAGGGTTAAGGAGTTATGGGGGAATGGGTTAGCCTAAAAAACTAATCAAAGGGAGGTTACTCCAAAATTAAGTAAGGGGGAACAACCATTCTTATATGTGACATACCGTCTTGTGATCATGCACATTGCTATAAAGTTTCATCAAGATATACCAAATGGTTACTTAGTTATTGAATGCACAATATTAGTATACACAAAAATACCCTAAAAATCTAATCAAAGGGATGCAACTCCAAAACGAAGAAGGGGAGAGCAACCATTGTTATACGCGACACATCATCACACCCTCATACATATTGCTATGAAGTTTCATCGAGATATCCCAAACGGTTATCTAGTTATGGCGCGCACAAGACTAGTAGGGTAAAAAATAATCAAAGGGGCATAACTTTGAAACTAAGAAAGGGGGAGCAACCATTACTATACGCGACACTTTGCCCCATCCTAATATATATGCCTACAAAATTTCATGAAGATATCTCAAACGGTTTCTGAGATATGGTGCGCACAAGAATGTTGACGGACGGACAGACGGACGGACGGACAGACAGACGGACGGACGGACGGACAGCGCCATGCCATAATACGTCCGTTTTTTCAAAACGGGCGTATAAAAAGTAATTCATCTCAAATTCAATCTGCTGTAAAGCCTTAAGGAGTGTGACATGAAATTTTGTCTAAGTCAGAAGGAAATAAGAAATTTTATAAATTAACAAAATGAATATTATAATCTAAATAATATAAAGTGGCTTAAATATTCTAAAAAAAAAAACATGAACCCACTTTCTCAGACCACATGAACCACAAGTTAATGCCACTGTTCTTATTTAAAAACCATTCCGGCCAATCAAACACTTTCCCCAGCACTCCTGTTGCATTCTAACCTTCCTCCCAAATTCTTTTCATAGGAGGAAACCATACTCTAAAGCAATTTCTTTTATCTAATAACCATTGAAAGCTATTAAATGCAGAACAGTTTTATTTACATGTAATTCATGATTTTTACAGTTTGACATGACTGTTTCTGGCCAGTCACACAGTTCCGCAGCCCCAGCACTTTATCATGTCCCAATTCCCCTCTCAATTCTTCAGATGCTTACCTGATTTGCGAAAGCTGTAGAGTATATGACATTCTGTTGTGTTGCATCAAGGATGTTTGTTGCTAATGCTTGAGCTGAAAATGTACAAAAGTTGACAATTGACTCGCTAAAGTTGCATACTGACAATCAGAGTCAGATAAAAAAGAATATTTGGTAATAATTACTGAAAATTTACATGAAACTTAAAGCTCCATAAAAACATATGCTGTGACCCCTCATAACTGCCTTATCATGGGGTTCTAATGAAACATCTTGAAAAAGTCTAACAAAGGTACACAAGACCTATCCACACATCAAATTTGAAGAAAAGTCCTCAATATTTATTGGTACTCAAATTAATCTATCCAAAACCAAATGCAAATGCACTCATTCTCAGGCAAAAAAAGGTTTGTCAAAATTATTTTTATAACATGCATATTTTCATAATGTCCACAAATGTGTGCAAAGTGTGTAAAAAAATTCATAGAAAATTTTATTATAAAGAGGAGTTTTGATTACACAAGTTCTATACACAAAAGTGTGATGGCTATACAGACAGATGGAGGATGGACAAACAGACAGAAGCAAATCTTAAAACCCCCTGACTATTGTCACAGGGGCATAAAAGTCATTATAGAATTACCTTCAAATACCCACCAACATCTTGGGCTAAAAGTGATATTTACCTTCTACAGTTTCTATTTGACCAATTCTATGACAAGAATGCAACTAAGTCTACTATAAAAGCCAACTTACATTGTATGGTGAAAGTTTCATCTACACCTAGGTCTGTTAACTCTTCTGCTGATACTGAAGATTTGTCTCCCTTCATAGACTAGACAATGAGAAAAAAATACCAGAATTATACATGTATGAAACGACAAAGCAGCATCAGTAAATCAATAATTCAGTTTTTTCCCCTAAAATACAACCCTAAACATCTTGATTCATCGTCTAAGACAGAGCTATATTTTTTAGATTGTTTTGGAAAGGAAACCCTGATCTTATAGTAGAATTAATTTAAAACTGATTGAGATATTTTGGGTCGTCGTGGAGGGGTAACCTCCTTCTTATAACCAAATAAATAGGCTAGTTGTTTACCAATACAGATGATACATCAAGCATAGCAGTAGTTTGCAGTTTCTGACACATTTTTTTGGCATATATATCAAATCAAAATCAAATGGAAATGGTAGCAGAATGTTCATGTCAACACCATAAAAGCAGATGACAAAATGTATGTCTGTAAGTTTCAAAAAATGTTTCATCCAAGCTATATCATGATTCAAAAATTAGAGGGCAAACAATGTAGTACTGGATGAGGCGGCTCTCTGGTTCTACACTGTTAGCAAATTCAACTATTTTCATTTTTGTCATTTAAACGGTTCCGTGAAATATGACAAGCAGAAATGATATTTGCCTACCCGTATTTCTGCTTGAGCAGACATACAAATGAAGTAAGGATAAAAGTTTTTACCTCTCTGTACTTCTGTAGATACATTTTCAGTGGTTCGACATAACTGTCAAAGCCCAATGTAGACATGGCAAATAATATATCTTCTCCGTTAATAGTCTTTCTCTTCTCTTGATGACATCTTTCACTTGCTCTGGGTTCTTTGTCAAGGAAATGCATACATATTTACGTGAAAAGATCACACAATTTGCAAGAATTAAAACACCCCTCACTGTCACAATTATTTGACTGTTTTATCATCAAGTCAGTGACAACATATCAGATCAAGGGATGGCTGATCACTCTATGTAAGACAGAGCAAATTGGATCTTAATAATGCTAATATGCTGTGCCAAATTATTTTACATGTATGATAACCATTTTTTCAATTTATAATACATATGAGCCGCGACACGACAAAACAAACAAAGTGGTTGTATGCCCAGCGCAGACTCAGATCAGCCTGGGCATCCGCCCAGTCTGATCAGAGTCTTTGCTGTCCGTATGGAGGTAGCTAAGACCCGTATCTACCCTTTCAGTGCTTATCAAAGAGTCTGATCGGACTGGGCTGATGCCCAGGCTGATCTGAGTCTGCGCTTGGCGAACAACCACTTTGTTGGTGTTCTCGTGTCGCTGCTCATATGTCACAAAATATTTGCCATGCTCAGTTTTGTACTGCAATGTTTTGTTTCACTAAAGCTCTACAGTAAGCATAATCAGGCACTGATGAGCCAAAGTACAGCAAATTTCTTAAACTATAAGGATACTCGCTGGTGATAAAGCTAATGAATTCTGACACACACTCCTGTACACATTCCTTGGCATCTTTGGCAATCTGGAATAAAAAATATGGTATTTGTAGTTTTGTTTCAACAATTTTGGTAAATACTGTAAATGACATAAAATTTCAAACACTAAATATTTGAACACCGCAAGTAATTTCTAAAATCCTGAAAATAATGACTATTTTTCTCTTAATTTATTACAATTACTGCCACTGTCTCTAAAATGTTAACAAAATGCTAACAAAGTGTTCTTGAAAGAGTTTACCTTATTTCTATTTATCACTGTTGAAATTATAGATAGGTTATTTTTTTCATATTTCCAATATATAAGATCACCCTGTAAATCAATGCATGTTGCACCCCTTCAGCATTTTCACACAAAAAGTAATTAAGTAAATGTATGCACAAATGGAAATTAGATGGGTTTTATAGTCTGTAACGGTGAAATAAAAGGGATTAGAATTGCCTAATATTGTTATGCTTTTTAGCTTTCCCCAAAGTTCCAGACTTTGCTCATTCGCAAGGTAAAGTACACACAGCCTTTCATTATAACCATCCCATCATCCTGATTTGACTGAAGTACTTTTGAAAAGACTTGTATGTAAAACTGCAATCTGACAAAGCTCGAGTGACAAAAGTATATTTATAATAAATACTACCTTGCCATTCTGTGGTATAGATTTCTTCATTATTCTAGCAACATTGGCTATTGGTAAAAATCTGTCCTGAAATCGTAATGTTTAAGGTAATAAGTTAGCGAAATACATGTATGTACTGGTTTGGAGCTGTTTTTGTACCAAATCTAGCAAATTAACATGTATAAAATGCTAGGTGGATATGCACATACACTGTATCTTTAAACATACATGTATGACACTTATATGTGTGATTCTCATTATTTTGTTTCTTTACTGTAATATCAAAGCACTGCTTTATATGCAACTGCTTGGATCCAATCATATGAAAAGGGGCCAACAGGAGTGCTCACCTTCAGGTAAGCTTTGCTGGTGACTCAAAGTTGTTAATGAATTGTGAACAACAGTTTATCGATATTATTGAATGGTCACATGTACATCTATTACCAAATGCAGACTAAACACTGAGCCATGAGTAGTTTATTTTGAATTAGGAATATCATATTAAGCACACAAAAAATATCTTCGGCAATCCGGGCATTCTCATGACTTTTTTTACTGCTAATAGGAAACTTAAAATCTTTTTAGAAATGACTTTCAGCTGTGTCCCATTTTAGTACATAGAGAAAACCATGTTAGTGTCTTTTGATATCAAGTTTATCAGGCGAGACCAGAAACAGCGTAGGAACGGTGAGGCCTGCCGAGCCAGTCCGATGTATTTCTGGTCGAGCCTGATACACTTGATATCAAAACTTGAAAAGACACTTACATGGTTTTCTATCTATCTTGCATCATTAGAAGATTTTAAGGCATAAAGAAAGTCGAACAAATGAAATGCATGCAGTTTTGTTCGAACTTGCTGACGTCGCAAATGCGTTTGACGTAAGTCAGTGACATCATTTAACCCATCAATCGAATATTGTTATCAAGGCCAACGTCAGCATATAGCCAATCGTCTTCAGAGATTGTTTCTAAAGGTATTGCCTGATATATCATTTGCGCAAGCGTGGATCTACAGTGACATGATATCACATTATGTTATCAGGCGAGTTTTGCAGCAGATGCATGATAAAACAAAATACACAGTTTCTTTGTGCTGACTTCTGTAAAAGTCTGTTCAAGGCCTTTTGCATACCATTGCATAGCTACACCTGACCATGGTCAGTATGGGCAGGGCATTTGCAGTTTGTCCTGACACAACTCGACCAGACTGGTTTGAAAATCTTAACTGTGAAATTGTCCAACCCAGACTGCTGCAAATTTTGTAAAAGTGCTGGGCCCAGTTGTTCAAAACTAACAAGTTGTTAGTAAACGTTTCCTTAAAATTTTGAACATTAATATCTCAATTATGCCAATATTTTTGTTGATTTTTTTTCAACCAAAAAATCAGTGTACATGTATTTGGTAATAAAGTTGTAAAACACTTAACGAGTTGACTTCTTAATGAGCTTGTTAGGCTAGCGATGCTTTGAAAAACTGGGCCCAGGTGTACACAGTTTGCATAATTCTTACTAAGATATATGCCAACTGTGTATACCACACTTGGTTATTGCACAAACTTTTCTTTTTCTCACAATGATGCTCACTATAGCAAGGCCGAAAGTTACCTGTTCTCTGAGTGGCTCCTGGTCTCTGGGTTCCTCATCATTATCTCCTGAGCCACCAAGGTGTTCTGAGTCTTCACCTACAGTGCCAAGATATTACAAGAATATTACATGAAAACTAGAAATGTTTTTTGACAAAAACAGATGTTCTCACTCCTACCCAACCTGCTGTTTCCCAGCTTAAATTTCATCTCCGTTGGATGCTTAATTATCTGGTGCTATCATCATTCTTCGTCCCACCTTGTTTATTTTACTGTTCAACTGGGCGGCTCACTGAGTATTTAACATGTTCTATAGATAAGGTAGGCATTTCCATGACAACTTTGAAATTATTTCTCAATATTCCGATATTGTCCAGAATAGCATATGTTGCAGAGCATCAATATACATGTAACTACCTACCCCTGAGACATATGTCTCAAGGTGTTTGTCTCAACAAGCACAGCGTTAAACATGCTTAACAAAACATTGACTAAATCAGTGTTCAAAAATGCCAATGTAATTGAACCCTTTTTATATTAATTAATGTATACCCTTTGAACTTCAAATCAATCTAAGCTTTATTTGACCAATTATATGAGCTATGACACGAAAAAACCAACAATGGCGCTCTGCCCCCAGCACAGACTCAGATCAGGCTGGGCATGCGCCCAGCCTGATCAGAGTCTTCGCTGTCAGCATGGAGGTAGCTTAGACCCTTAGCTACCCTTTGAGCACTTTATGAAGAGTCTGATCAAACTGGGCGGCTGCCCAGCCTGATCCGAGTCTTTGCTGGGCGGACAACCACATTGTTGGTTTTGTCGTGTCGCAGCTCATTTGTGCATGTTGTGACTGTGGAGATCAATACGTTAAAATAATATTTTCTTCAAGAATGTAAATCAGATCTGTTACCATAAATAACAAATTACATAGAAAAGGGAATTCAATATGACCAACAGGGTAAATTACATCCTAATCAGGGCGTGACAAATCAAAATTTGATCTACTTGTCTGGTAAGACGGTTCTGCTGGAAAATGCTGAAATACATCGGTTTTCCCTATGGGAGGTTATAAATTTTTCTGGGCAAGTCAGAAATTTTTTTACTTGCCCAGAAATAAATTTAACTTGTCCTGGGCAGCTGAACAATGGATTTGTCAGGCCCTGAAATTCCTTTAATTTTGGAGAAAACATCAATGCACTGTACATTCATGAATTTTTAAGGTTCTGTGATTGTGGAGGTATGCAGCAGTGTTATATCTTTCTTCGAAAGGCTATTTTAACCCATTCCATTCGGGATACCCCTTTAGGGGTATCTGTCCATAATCTGGGCTAACAGTTTGGCTCCATGTCAGGCCCCACAAATCTGAGATCCAAACTGTTTGCTGCCTTGACATCATTTCTACAAGAGTTAGTTAGACCAATATTGTCAAAATATTTTTGATTTTTGATGCAGATGACAATTTCAGCAGACAACAAAAAATACCCAGAATGCAATGTGTTAATGAGGAGACATAATGAATGTTTTTATGAAGAACTAACAATTACATCTAAAATCTCTCTACACCTTTCCAGAGCTCCAAATATGACGGGGTTGTGAAGAGAATTTAAGTATAGTTTTTTCTGATAAATTTCTTACTTCAGAACTAGTTCTGCTATGACCCCTCATGAATCAGAACTGACTCATCTGACTCTTCATTAGGGTAGTCTTGATGAGACAGCTCTAGTGAGAGGTCACAATGTCTGTCTGGTAAAATTACAAGAATTATTCAATAACCGAATTAATCCTAAAAAAACACCCCTGCTTTTTCTGAAAATACAGTTGTAATAACTTGTATGAATTCCTGTTCACTTCTCTGGATGAGGTAGCCCCTTTAAATGGGGTATGCTCTTAAAAGAAAGTACTTGTTCCTAGAGGAGCAAATTCCTTCCTTTAAGAGTTGACCTCCCACCCCTCTAGTGGAAAGGGGGCAAAAATAGTAGAGTGGCATACCCATCCACCTTTATACTGTTTATTAGAAGTATTTTGGCAGTGGCTGGATTACTACACCTCATGCTCTAATTAATATCCCCCTTTTGTAAAATGCAATATTTCCAGGGTGTTTAATAAGATTAATACAGTATTTCCGAATTATCCTCAAAACTCGTACTCATCTGTGGCTGTCTTAAAAGAGTCAAGAAGCCTACCTTCTAGAGCTACCTGACCACTTGGGAAGAAAGATTCACTGATGTCATTTTGACCTTGAGAGTCCCCGCCTCCATCCATAATTGTTCACAACGATTTTATCAAGTCTGAAAATAAAGCAAAATTATATACCCATCTACTGCACTTTTAATTACGTACATGTTTAAAGAATTAATTAGCACTTACAGATCTAAAAATAAAAAAATAGTTGAATTGGATCTATATGGAAAGAATTTGTTCCTTGAGGAGCAAATTCTTTTCTTTAAGAGTTGATCCTACTAAGAATGGAGGCAAAAAAAGAAAAATGGGAGAGCTGATTTCCTGTATCCATTAACACTAACCCTTAATGCACCAAAAACCAGACGACAAAATTTACTTCTGCAGAATTTAAAAAAACGACTCACCCAAGCGATATTATATTAAGAATTCAAACACTAGAGGACTAACAGTGTAGATTCAGATGCGGTGGCTCATTAAGAGCCACCTGATCTGTATCTACACTATTTGCTAATTCAACAATTTTAATTTTTGGCGCTTTAAGGGTTAAAATCATAATAAATCCAGGAGGAGTTGACTGACACAATTTCATCCTGATCTGTCAGACATCATCTCTTCAAGTAATACTCTAATCACATCTAGTTTTCACATCAGAGGACTGTTCTGTGATGGAAGATAGCCAGAAGAAATTCTCAGTTGTATAGGAACTGGGAAGTATAATGTGAACCACTGCAACCCAGAAAGGCAAGCCAACCATTCATACTTGCTAATGCAAATGCATCTAACCAGACTCAAACCTGCCTGGCAGAGGTATGTAGCTAGTCTTGAGACAAACCTTGCTACTGAGAGCTGGACTAGTGGATGGAATGTTGCGCCTTTCACACAGGTATAGGGTGCCATTTTACTATCTATTCCCTATTTATGGATATCCAAAACTCAAATTTGGATATCACAAAACAATATTGGAAACAATATTGGATACCCATTATTATTTTCAGATATCCATAAATTGATTTATAAGAAACCAAAAATTTGATTTTACTATTTAGGATATTCATAATTTTACTTTTGGTTATCCATAAATCCATTTTTTGGTATCCATAAATATGCATAACTATCTGATATCCATATTTTGATTTAAGGATATCCAAAAATCAAAATATAAATATCAGACAAGACCTGTCCCCATACAGGATAGCTTGTCTGCAGTGCCTTGCCCATTACATAAAAAAAACTTTAATGTAAAACTTTAAAGTGTGATGCCCACGCCAATGCCGAAGTGACAAACAACAGCTCTCTGTACTTTCGTACAGGCGAGCTAAAAATTGAATTATTGATATCCAAAAATAATTTACATTTTTGGGATGAATCCGCAATTCGATTTAAGGATATTGATAAAATTTTCAATTTCTGGATATCCATAAATTGATTTTTGGATATCCATAAATAATTAGATATCCAATATTATAATGTGATTATCCAAAAATGAATAATGGATACCCATAAATTGAATTAAGGATATCCAAAATCAAATTATCCATAAGGCAGAGCTCTAGTTAAGGGGGAGTATTAGATGATAATTAAGGATAATTTTTCTTATTTCTCATCGAAACCATATGTTGTAACCCCTCATCTGAACCGTCTCAATGAGACGGTTCAGATGAGGGGTCACAACATATGTTTTTACGCAGAATTAACTAAAATTTTCCCTAATTATCACCAAATACTCCCTCTTATCTAGCGCTCTGTAAGGTAGACATGTGAATCATGTGTTCGCTGCTACACTGCTAAGATTTTTTCCATTCACTACCTTGCCAATGGTAGAGAGGCTAAGGTAGTGATTTTCATTTCTAGGGGATGGGTAGCTCTGTATCAAAACATTGTTTTATTTATTTTGTTCGTTTTATTATCGGTTGTCTATATTTCAAGTTTTTTCAACAAAGATGTCTGTTGAAAAAAACAGGGTAAAAACTGAGGTTTTGGTACCGAACTAGGGGATGGGTACCAGGCTTCGTGAACACCAAGGTAATCACTTGACACACGCACAGCAGCATCAGCCTACAGTAAAATAACCAAAACACTACCTCCAATCAGACAATAGCATAAATAATTGGAAAGAGCCCAGAATATGGCGATGCTCCTAACACAAGTATAACAGGCATTCATACAGCAAAAATGACTTGCCAAAGTCAGCTTTGGAAATTCAGAAGTTACAAAAAGTAAGAAAGATCTTCAGCAATCAGGTAATCACACAATCATGGCGGAACCCACGTCATTTTTCTCTTTGTTCCGCTGAATCAGGAAAATATTTCGTCTCAAAACTTCCTTCTTTCCGATGCATTTCCGAAATTTTAGAACTGTCAAAGTGACAACCAAAACAAATGCACGTGTAATTCATTGGTCAGGATAAATAAATTGCGAATCGATCTGAAGAAATTGGTTGGTCAACACGAACCAGTGAAATTTCAGGAATATCAGCCATTCAGCGACGACGTAATGAATGTGACGGCTCTTCTTTTGTTAAACCTCCTGCCGTTATTTAGACTTTAAGCGTGTCAAAAACATACACATTTCCATAACAACTCAGACTAGCATTGTGCTATAATTAGTAATATTTATTTAAGTCATTTAAAAATCATGCTGTTTTAAAATGAAATCATTCTCTTTTAGCCAGAAAGTTAAAATTAATAGACAATATCTTCTTGTTGTTAGCATGATAAACAGAAGAGCCAAGGTTTATGGGTAAAACACATAACCTTACTGAGGTAAGGAAGTAACACTAACTACCGCAATTCCTTGGCATTTTTGTAATGTTAACATTGCGCTCGTAAGGAATTAATGGATTTTTCATATGCTTACTCATATTAAGCACCACCTAATCTTTACATAATATGTGCAGCTCTAGGCTAGACAAAAAATCACCACTTTAATTTTCAGTACCTTTTGATGTTCTAATTACATAAGCTATGATTTCCTGTCAACTGCATGGTTTCCAAGCTGCCTGTTCTTGTGTTACTCAGCTAATTATGTCCCGCCACCATGGCGGGGGGGGGGGAGGGGGCGGGGAGTGGGGGGAGGCATATTGTTTTTGGTGTGGATCCCGTCGGCGTCGGCGTAGCTTCTTGTCTGTACTCTATCTCCTAAAGGGATGCATAGATTTTGACCAAACTTGCACAGATACATCACTGGGTGGGGGGGGGGGGGGAACTTATTAGATTTTGGTGACCTCGACCTAATTTTCGAGGTCACAGGCGGTCAAAGGCTGATGAAAAATAGCTTCTCTGCACCATATCTCCGGAAGGAATTGATGGATTTTTACCAGACTGGCACAGATATATTACTGGAAGATGGCAAAGACCTGATTAGATTTTGGTGACCTTGACCCCATTTTCAAGGTCACAGGAGGTCAAAGAGTGTTGAAAAGTGCCTTGTCTGCACCATATCTCTTGAATGTACGGATGGATTTGAACCAAACTTGCACAGATGTATCACTGGGAGGTGGCAAAGAACTGATAAGATTTTGGTATCATTGACTATATTTTCAAATTTAAAGGTCACAGGCGGTCAAAGAGTGTTGAAAATGCCTTGGCTGCACCATATCTACTGAATTTACGGTTGGATTTGAACCAAACTTGCACAGATATAAAATTGGGAA
Organism: Ctena decussata; assembly: GCA_963989385.1. Taxonomy (NCBI): domain Eukaryota; kingdom Metazoa; phylum Mollusca; class Bivalvia; order Lucinida; family Lucinidae; genus Ctena; species Ctena decussata. Next base: position 840,549 of record OZ022507.1, on the reverse strand, counting down.
ATGCGAAAGATTTGATTATATTTTGGTGACCTTGACCCTATTTTCAAGGTCACATGAGGTCACAGAATGTTGAAAAATGGCTTGTCTGCACCATATCTCCTGAACGGATGGATGGATTTGAACCAAACTGTCACCAATATATCACAGAGAGATGGAAAACTAGTGATTAAATTTGGCACCCTATTTCAAGGTCACAAGAGGTCTTAACTTGGCAGCATTTAAGAAAAATAATACTGATGTGAAAGTGCGGGTGGGGGACATCTGTTTTTAGCAAAAACATTTCTAGTTGATCAAGGATTTTTTTTTAAATTTAATATATTGAAATGTGTCGTCTTAACATTACGAGACGCTTTGACCTATAAATATAATATGAATGGACATTAGTTGAAACAAGGGACTGAACAACTAATTGTATTGAAGATTTACATCCACGTAAACACATATTGCAAACTATAAAGAAAGCCAGCCAAAGGATAGGAATGATTATTTCACACAGAAAAAAATCTCTGTATTTAATTTTCCACATTTATTCCCCCCCCCGTACCCCAGAAGCTGAGATATTTTTTTACATGAAGACTGATGGAACAATTCGGACCCCCTATGACCCCCTCGCTGACCCCTGCTCGATGAATTATTGATTTCCGACTCTCCCAGTAGATTACCAAAAAAAAATCCGACACCCCCACCAACCCCAATCCTGAATGTAACCGGCCCCACCCCAACTAATAATAAATGACTCGTCCCTAAAGTTTTCCACATTCCAGATGCAGTCCTGCATTTACAGCCTAAATCTTGATATGAGCCCTAAGTCACCTGCAACTGTTACAAGGGATCTGTACACAACATGTGGTTTCACCAGTATATTTTCCTTCAATCTATCTATCTATCTATCTATCTATCTATCTAACATCATGTGGCGACTAGGGTCATATTTGATCATTATGTCATTATGTCGTTGTTTGCGGTCTGCGATTATTTATGTCTCATCATTGCAAGCTGACAAAACACCAGCGGTACTGTTACTGTTGTTACTGTTGAGACGTGTCTATAGATTCTGCCGAAACGGCATGCCTACGAATGGAGTTTTATTCAGGCCCCAGTGAAACTTTGGGTGGTTTTGGGATAATAACAAGGACTAAAATTGCGTCTTTCCGCCACTTAGACTGGTTCTCTCCCCTTATAGCTACCGCATACACATTGTGGACAACAGCGGAACCAGTTTATCCGCCACTCTGTTTACAACTAAGAATTTCTGTACGTTGACGTCCATCACCGCGTGTGCTGTGGCCTATCTTTCCTGTTACCTCTCTTTGTTCTACGAGACGAGACAAGAGATAACCTCTTCTAGCTTTCAAGATTAAGTGATTGGCACAGACGTTTTTCGTGTCTATTTATGTACATATACATGTATTAAGCTTCATCAGTACCACTGTTTGCTGAGAACAGCTCACTGGGATCAAGAATTAACTGTATCACATTTTTTTTGGTTTGCCAGGATGGAAGCAAGGCTATACACACCTTGCTGAAGGTCCCCTCGAAAAGCTTGTAGAACAACTCCATCTATACGAGAAACATACTTAGCAATGGAATCACTTATAATTGTGACTTTCCTTGGTTCTGTAACAAAACAAAAAAGCAAAATCAAAATAATTTCAAAATAGATAAAACTACCTTATAAGATCTGGATTAGATACATTCTAGTTGATATTCTCTTTCTACTAAAAGCCTAGTATAGAATAGGTACCCCAAAGGTAGTAATCTGAAACATTGAAAATAGATTATACAAATTCATATTTTCTGAATGCTGAAAACCATAAAAACCCAAAATATTCAAGTACAATGTGTTCAATGAAAAACCTAAGAAATATGAATTCCCTTTGGGCCCAGAGGATCTTTGCTTTCCAATGAAAGCCCAGAAAAACATTTTTCCATGCCTATCATTGTACACATTTAATCAGCATCTACAATTAATACCAAATAATATCAGTAAAGAAAGCACAATGCACTTAAGCCTAAATGGACAACCAAAAGTACCAGAAATATGAATTCTATATGGGCTCAGAAGATCTCTGCTTTCTACTGAAAGCCCCAGAAAACAAATCTCTGCACTCCCTACTGCATTTATAAATATATTTATCATCATCAACAATCTGAAGCTAAAGCCCAATAGATCATTACATTCCATTGAAAACTTTACTTTCATCAGTGATGAAAGAACTTCAACTTGTTGCTAATGACAAAAATTGAAACATTCATGAACATATATTACAATTAAAATCTAAGTAAATATTCACATTTAAAAGCTTTCCTAGAAAGCAACCCTAGTACTAGCCGAGTACTCCTTCTGAACCTTAACCTGAATAATCTGAAACTACTTTGAATTACTTTTCTGTTGATAACAGAATTGTTGAAAAATTTTCAAACTGTGAAAAAATGCGCCAATTTTTCCCTTTTTATAGGGCCCAATATTTTCAACCAATCAAATCAAAGGTAATAAATAGCTGCATAATGTTACTAAAGCAGGTATCGAACGAAACTACTAAATTCTGATACTATCGTAAAAGCGTTCTTCATAATTAAACATTTTTATGTTGTAAAAATCTTCCTATGGTAGCTCAGTTTGGGACCCCAAAATATACTTCTTCAAGATAAACTTGAGAAGGCTAGATTTGTAACAGGAGATTACGCATATGAAACTGGGAGTATGACTGGCATTCTGGAGATACTTATGTGGGAATCTCTGAAAAAGAGAAGGAACTTAGACTCATAATCATTTACAAAGGTCTGAAGAGTGCAGCCAGTATGCCCATAAATGACCTTGTTCCCCCAAGCAGGCGTACCAGGAACCATCCTCATTCCCAGGCCTTTCAAACCCCTAGGCTGGGACTGACATTTACAAGTCCAGTTTTTTCTTCCCCCAGACTAGCAGAGATTGAAATTCCTTGGAGGAATTCCTCGAGAAGCGCGGTGGCTCAGTGGTTAGTGCATTTGACTCTGAAGCCAGAGGTCGTGGGTTCGATCCCCGCCCGGACCGAAGTCTTTGTATTTCCGAACGGGTTTTTTTCTAGCATCATTTGCACGAATGTTTTAAGGTTGTTCACAGTGCGATTATGCCAATATTGGCCATGCACTTAACTGATAGATGTAGATGTAGCTGATGTTAACAAGTGTGCCGTCCTTCGGATCGGGACGTTAATTGGAGGCCCCCTGAACACGATGTGCCTAAATACAGTAATGATGCGTAATGCAGCGTAATATAGCATAATGATGCGTAATGTATTGTTTTTGTATAAATAACCTGGATTCTAGTATATGTAAATATAAAACAGTTTGACTGTACTACTGTCTAGTGGGAGATGTTTCTAGACTTTAATATCAACAAGTCCTAGTCACACCTTTACGACTCACAGGTTGAGCTTTAATGTTTAGGAGCTCTCCTGTGCGGTACCAGCTGGAACTATATATAAGCATAATATTTTGTCCAGGTTGAAACCAACAGAGATTGAATCTGGAAAATATTCCAACCAACAGACTTTTACAACTTTTTCACCCAGTACGAATAAAACATTCCATCATTGGCTTCACACTCCTTAACATATAAAGGCATTACATTTTACGGGACCATCCGTCTGCAGATTACAATCCTTGTCAGTAAAACGCACCTATTGCACTTCTAATGCATATTTATTCTAAGTTACACTTTGAGGAACCATACATATGCCATAAGGTCGCACTTAGTTAAGGTGTTTGGTGCAACATTATGCATCGGGCGGTCATATAACACATCTGTACGCTACATCCTAGCGCCTATTCTACTTTATTATCGGTCTTCTGAACATTCTCTGTAGAAAATATATATCCGAATTGAAATTAACAGACGGTAACAAAGATACGTGGTTAATGTCAGACAATATTCTCCATCCTTAAGCTACATTACGCATCATTACGCTACATTACGCATCATTACTGTTTTGAGGCAGACCACCACCCCCCCACACACTGTGCAGGGACAGTCATCTCCTGTGCAGGTTATAGATCCCTACTATAGCTACATGGTTATATGTAAGCTTTCATCCTGCAACAGCGGAGTGTACACAAGTACACCGTCTGTGTCCCCCGAGGGGGTAAGGCCTAATGGAAGAAAGATAGATAGGGTTCCCTTATTTCTGCTGCTGAAGGTGCAGATGATTCAGTTACTAAGTTTACTTCTCTTGTAAGGGCTAGGGACTAGCTTCCCTAATCACAGGTTCTGGTGAATGATAGTTCTTGGATGTGTCACCAATAAATAATTCTGATTCTGATTCTGATTCGTTGATAAGCCCTTGGTGGCTGGATGCGGATAGCGGTGATTTGCGATACCCATTTCTCTGCAAGGTGCTGGTTTTTACCAACACACGATGACGTTTCGAGCAGACTTACGAAAAGTAAACAGATGAATAGAACAAAAAATTGATAATATATTGCTTTTTCAGAAGTGACTCGTATCTAGGAAAAACACACAAAAAATATTTTGCTTTACGAAACAGTAAGAGCTATTGGTTTTAAGTAAAGTTTCATTTATTTCCAATTGAAGAAGAAAGTTATTTTGTTTAGATTTTTAACTTACTTCGCACGACACTAGAAGCCGACAGTGGATAAACCCAGTGGCCTCATTCACAACACCTGTACAGAGAATCACATATCTCTGATGTACTTAATACGAAATTAAGGCATTACCTTTATGCAAACTCACTATGGCTGTCCTTTATTCTCGTTCAAGAAGAAACTGGTCTGTGGAAACACCCCATACCACCACCAAAACACCCCAAACCAGCCTACCCGGATACAAACTAGCACCCTCCCCCACCCTTATATCCCTCAAGACACCAACATCTCAGGTCAGTTGGCGAGTATTATTACTTAGTGTACTTGCGCGGTACCAGCTGGAATCTGAGGATGAAATTTTATCCTCAAGCTAATGTTGCGAAGCAAAAGCATGAAACGATACTTAGTACATTTGAGCAAAATCACAAAGCATGCTTGTGCATACATACATACATATATCGGACAACCACTAAAGTGAAATGTTCTTTTTATTTTGAATCTATAATAGCAGGGATTTCGCTAATGACTGGTGGTCTACAGGACCAACTTACCCACAATTTAAGTGGTCCTCTCGATGTTTCAGCTATTCTTTGTTATCATGTGTTTTCATATAATTTCAAAATCAGTTGGTCTGCAGGACTGACTACCAAAGACATCAACTGGTCATGCCCAAAAATCACTGGTCCAGGACCAATGGACTTATGGTTAATAAAACCCCTGCAGTATGTAGATGCTGTTTGGGTGTGGTGGGAGTGGTGCTGATGTGTGTGTGTGGAGGAGACAGGAGGTGATATTTGAATCGGGGTAGGCTGGTTTATCTATCTATTTATACTGCAACACCCCCTCGCGAGGATTTTGTGCAGGAATGTCTGCGCGTCAAGGCTGTTAGAAAGTTAAAAGAATGCAGTGCTGAAATAAAAGATGAAAGTGTTAAAATGTTAAAAAGGTGAAAGGCAGATAAAAGCAGGTTAAAAACAATGTTCCTTTTGCTTTATGGCATAGAATGGTCACAAGACCTGACTGCCTCTCTAAAGTGGTCTAGAGTAGGCAGAACAACAACATTAGCAGGCAGTGCATTCCACTGTACCACAGCTAACGAAAAAAATGAATATTTATAGAAGTTAAAAGATGTGTGTATTTGACGCAGGGCGAGGGGATGGTTATGTCTTGTCATTCTGGTGGGTTGCTGGAAGTATGATGGTATGGGAATAGAGACATGTCCATTAATAATTTTGTACAGCATTATCAGTCTCGCATCGGACCGCCTCTGTTCCAATGACCTCCAACCAAGTTCATGCTGCATTTCAGTGACACTGCTGTATGGGGAGAAATTATTTAATGTCCACCTTATGGCCCTGCGTTGGACCATCTCAACTTTGCTAATGTCCTGTTTAGTATATGGGCTCCATATAGTTGAGGCATATTCAACTTGTGGCCTTAACAGGGTCTGATATGCTGCTTCTCGGACAGCTGGACTTTTTACCCTGATATTCCTTTTTAAGAAGCCAAGGGTTTTGTTAGCATTTGATGTAATCCGATTTATGTGGTGTTTAAAGTTCAGATTACTTGAGATGTCTACACCAAGGTAACGGGCAGTGTCAACAGTGTCTAAGATCTGGTTGTGCATGGCATACTGGCAATTGTTGGGACGCTTAGCACGAGTAATATGCATTACTACGCATTTACTAGGATTAAATTCCATGTCCCACATGGTTTCCCATTTCTGGAGTTGGTCTAGGTCACATTGGAGCTGCTGAGGACTATTCTGCTTGTCTAGAGTTAAATAAACTGCCGTGTCATCCGCGAATAAACAGACTTGGGATTTTATTTCATCCGGTAAGTCATTTATGTACAGCAAAAACAGAATAGGCCCCAGCACAGACCCCTGAGGGACGCCCGACGTGACTGATAGTTCTTCAGAACTGGTGCCCTCAAGAACCACAGTCTGGGATCTCCCAATCAAAAACGACCTGATCCACCCCAGAGTGGTGCCTTCAATACCATGCATTCTCAGCTTGTATAGAAGTTTTAGATGACTGACCTTATCAAAGGCCTTGCTAAAATCTAACAGAATTAGGTCTGTTTGTAGACCTGCTGTTAGATTGCGGGCTAAGTCTTCTACCAGTTCAATGAGTTGGGTTTCACATGACCTCCGCTCACGGAAACCGTGCTGGAGGTCATAAAGTATATTGTGTTTATTAAAGTGCTTCGTAAGACTGGAAGCAACAATGTGCTCCATTGTCTTACATAGAATGCACGTCAATGATATTGGCCGGTAATTTGCAGGATTACTTTTATCACCTTTTTTGTACAAGGGACAGACCTGTGCTTTCTTCCAGTCTGCTGGAATAGCACCTTGGTCAAGGGATTTTTGAAATATAGCTGCTATGGCGGGTGCTATTTCTGAGCTTAGCTCCTTAAGAACTACAGGTTTAATTGCGTCAGGTCCTGCTGCTTTAGCAATGTTGAGGTTGGATAGGAGTTTAGCTACACCATTGACAGAAATTTCTATTTCTGGCATAGAAGGGTACTTTCCCTTGAAGTGATCAGGAATAAGGCTGCCAAATAGTGATATGCTATCAAACACAGCACTCTGGCAAAGCTGAGCTAGGTCAAGAGGTGACCTTATGGAAAAGACGGACTGAAACTGCCTATTAAGGATATTCACTTTGTCTTCTGTAGATGTGTATACTGAATCGCCTTGTTTTAATGGAGAGATGCCCTGAGTGTCCTGTTTAGAGTTTTTAATAATACTAAATAATTTCTTTCTTGAAAATGTAGTTTTACTGTCCTCCTTAGAATTTTCCTGGTTATGGATATCAAGCAGGTCTTCAAAGTATTTATCATGAGCCAGTTTTAGTTTCTTTTTAATGGCATGTTTACTGTTCAAAAATGCTCTCCTGTCAGAGAAATGTTTAGATCTCTTAAATTTTCGAAATAAATGATCTCTTTTTCTTATTTCCCGCCTGATACCCTGTGTAATCCAGGGAAGATTCTTTTTACTGGATGTGAGTTTTGAGGGAATGAATTTAGAGATTCCATCATTTACTGCCATTTTAAATTCCTGCCATATAGTTTTGATGGTCTTACCATCTAGGTCAAAGATGAAGGTATCACAAAAGGCTTTCATGTACTCTCTAAAGGAATCCCAGTCAGCTCGCCTATACAAAAATGTCTTCCTACGAGGTTGTTTTATTGGTTTTGGCTTTGTGTCAACGACACAACTCACAATATCGTGGTCAGAAAGACCAGGAATTATATTAATTGAGTCTAACAGTGTAGGGTTTGTTGTAAGAAATAGGTCGAGTATATTCTCACCCCTTGTGGGAACTTTCACCATCTGTGAGAGTGAATTATCATTCAACATCTCGATGAAATCTTCGTATATACTGGGGAAATTGCAACCTGGTTTTATGATAGGTTTTGGTGGTAGTTTGGTGTGTTTCCACGGACCCTGAAGAAACTTCAAAGTCCTAACAATAATAATTTGGGGACACACACCATTTGTGCTTCAGTCTAGTCTTAATTCCAATTTGCTTGGTGTGGCATGTTGCAGGGTTTTACTCAGGCACTGGTTCCTTGAGAGAAGCATCAGTTTTGAACCATCATCTGAGATGATTGCTATAAGGTGTTTGAAGCCAGTTACAACTCCCAACTTCTGTCCTTTTACCTTGATCTGCCTCTGGATGCCTTTGGAGTTGTTTGTCATTAGTTCAAAGTGTTCTCTGACAGCACTTATCTCCATTTTATACCTTGTGCAGGTTTTGTTACGACTCTCAACTTGGGTCTCAACAGCCATATTCATTGAAAATTATGACTTAAATTCTTTGATTTTGTATGCAAATCGAATCATTTTTCTGCTGCATCATTAAAATGATCATATGGAACTACTACTATGTTTGACAAAGGAATGATAAGGTAGTAATATTACTGCCCAAAAAAACTAGATGCCTCAGCTGGGGATAGAACTGAGGGGTCCACTTGATCAAAAGAGGAATACTCTGTCACATTACTTTCTTTTCTTTCTCTCTTGTTTGACAGCTAGAAATACTGCAGAATAGAAATGTTACAAAAGGATCAGAATTCCTGGACTTCCAAACCTGTGAGAAAAGATGTAACTGTGTAGACAAAGAATGGGTAATGCTGAAACTCACAATTTGGGACCAGTTAGAAAAGATGAGAGACAAGATCTCGATCTTAGTCGACAAGTTACGTACAAACAGTACTGTAGGGTGAGTTTATTTTACTCCGATTGAGGTAGGGTTTGATAATCAATTTGCCATAAAACAGTAATGCTTTTCTATGTTGCATACATGTATAACCCTTCTTAGATTGGTAGGTTGTTTTGGGGAGTTATGTATGCAAACAGTGCAGATAGGTTTGTTTCAAATCTTGTCCAAATCATACCAGTAAATTGTACTAGCTTTTTGCTGTCTGCACACTCCGCATTTAGGTTTGAATAAGCTATGACTGGTCAGGATGGTGTCACTGCAGCGATCACAATTAGCACAGTCAAGCCTGGCAGATTGGCTAATACATATGAATTTCAGATAGTGAACTATGCTTTCAAGGATGTTACAAAATGAAAAATAGCTGTTATGAACCAAAATTAGTCATAGTTACCAAACAGCCTGGTCATTAGGTTGTTTTGTAACTATGAATCTTTTTTCATTTGGTAACAGCTCTTTTTCGTTTCGTAACAGTCCTTGTATATACATAGTTAACCAGGGGTGGTTAAAGGCAGCCAGTTTATAATGGGCTTATGGAGAAATATGACGTATTATTAATTAATGGATAGTTGTACAGTACTTATATCACGAAAGCAGTCCACATAAAAAAACTGGGATTATTTTGACAAACTCAGCCAATACAAGCTAACTTGACCAATACAAGTTGAAGCCAAACTCAGGCAATACAGGCAAAACTCAGCCAATATCACTCCGCCATTATCATTGACATCAAACTCAGCCAATAACAGTGATGTTAATTAATTAAATTGTCATTACAGGGCTCAACCTAGAGGGCGATTTGGGAGAAAAAGTCTCCCTAAGCTGGCTGACTCCTCCCTATTATGAGCTGACAGAGAAGTGAAAATGTATAGTACATATAGGGAAGTCCAAAATTTGGGCCATAACTTCTCCCTCAAGTCCTGAAAATGTTGTGAAACTTCTTCCTGTCTGAAAGCTCTAGGCTGACCCCTGCATTAATCAAGAAATTTCGTATTGGCCCAGTTACAGGTCCTGGTACTGCTGTATTGGCCAAAACAGCATCTCTCAGATCTGTAACTGGGCAAATACGAAATTTCTTGATGAATAACATTATATTCAATATGTGAATTTGGGCTAATGGATGACAATCTTAATTTGGAGGAATACTGTCAGTGTAATTTGAAGGAATGCTATAGGTATATTATTACTGGGTTTTTATACACCCCCGTTTTGAAAAAACGGACGTATTATGTCGTGGCTTTGTCCGTCCGTCTGTCCGTGCGTTCGTAAACATTCTTGTGCGCGCCATAACTCAGTAACCATTTGGGATGTCTTCATGGAATTTGGTAAGCATATGTATTCGGTTGGGGGAACATGTCGCGTACAAGAATGGTTGCTTCCCCTTCCTTAGTTTCCAAGTTATGCCCGTTTGATTAAATTTTTCCCTGCAAGTCTTGTGCGCGCCATAACTAGATAACCGTTCAGGATATCTATATGAAACTTCATAGCAATGTGTATGAAGTCCCAACGATGTGTCGCGTACAAAGTGCCTGCTCTCCCTTTCTTTGTTTTAGAGTTACATACCTCCTTTCATTAGTTCTTTTAGGCTATTTTTGTATATACTTACCTCGTGCATACTTTAACTTGGTAACCGTTTGGAATATCATGATGAAACTTCATAGCAATGTGCATGATCACAAGACAATGTGTCGCATATAAGAATGGTTGCTCCCCCTTTTTTCGGTCTTTCGGATGAGACATTAAACCGAGGTCCCGTCTCCATATGACCGCGTTGTTGGTGGGACGTTAAACCCGAGTTCACTCACTCACTCACTCCCCCTTTCTTCATTTTGGAGTAACCTCCCTTTAGGCATAATTTCTCATTCACTCCATATTTCCTTAACCTTTTGAAATATTTGAATGAAACTTTGTAGGAATGTGTATAATAATAGGGCAGTGTAACCAGAGCAAGAACCACAACTCTGGCTTACATACTGAATTGCCTGCCCTTGCATAAATTTCCTGTTTTACACTCTGTAACTCAACCGTTTTATAAAATATGTTAACCCATGATGTATATATTGTCAAGGGAATGTAGTAGAACCAAGAATGGTATATCTAGTATATTTAGTTTATCTCCCTTGTTTGACTATGGCAAGCAACTTCACCTTGGAAGCTGGTTTTTGGTATACTAATAGTATTTGATGTGTTGAATATCTAAATAATGTTGCAGTCATTAATTATAGAGTGGTTGCCCCTGTTTGTCTGCCTGTCTATCCTTTTGTAAACAATCTTGTTCATTCTGTAACTCCTTTATGACAGTTAAACGGGCGTATTATGCACTGCTTGCGAAGCCTTTGTTTATGATGTTGCTGTGCCTACAATAAGAGAGAAGTGAGCTCAAAGCCATTCAGGCTGCTCTGGGTGGCAGAGTTTCGCAGTTTCTTGATTTTCCCATATTAATCAGAATGACACATCAGCACAGTATAATAATTTTTCTGTATTGTTTTCAGCATGTTGAGGGAAAGATCCATGAGTCCTGCCTGCTGGACCTGCCATGGAGTGTTCAAGACTCCATCTCCTTATATGAGAGAATGAATGCAGCTTTTAATGCCATCACGGAACTTCCGAAAGAGTTACCATTCCGTCTTCCGCACTTAAACTACATAGACCTATCTCATAACCAGTTGATTTCACTGCCAGAGAATTTCGGACTACTTTTTCATTTAAAAACCCTTTTACTACCATACAACAGATTGACTTCATTACCAGATTCATTTGTTAGTCTTGTAAAGTTAGAAAAATTAGATTTGTCAAATAACAGGCTGAAATCACTTCCACAAAATTTTACTAAAATGGAATCATTGACTAGAGTGAATGTTTCTAAAAATAGATTGAAAGTGTTACCGGTGTCACTGGGTGGGGTAAAGATGTTAAAAGTATTAATTGCCTGTGATAACAGACTGCATGATCCTCCCCAAAGTATCTGTGATTGTGGGTCAGATGAACTGATCGCATATTTACGCAAAAGTTATAACCTCTCTGGGTCAAGGGCAGAAGTGTTGCCAGCATCCAGTGACAACGTATTTCCGCGAGTTAGAGGAAACCATCTTCAGTCATCTGTGTTAAATCCACATTCCGCTCAAGTGCAATATATTCAGTCACAGACTCACACGACCAATACGCCAAGTCGGGTAAAAACACCTTTGCTTCCTCCACCCGAAGCTAGTTCACTGGAGGCTGATGTCCTCAGGGACAGAATAATTGGTAGGTGTTTGTTAATCTGAAAACTGTGATTCCATAAAGCTGTAGGCTGTAGCCAGTAGTTGGTCTTTTATCATAAAATTACAAATAGCAGAGTATATCTAGGGACTGGCTGTCCTACAGATGCCTGAGGCAGGTATTGAAAAGGAATCCACTTTAATTAGTTTGGTTTATTAACTGCCCAGTGGAATACAGAAATCCTTATTTTTAAAATATACTAAAAAGAAAAAAAATGCAGTTCTGAACAATGGCTATTTTGAACGCTTGTGTAACTGCATGATTTTTTGTTTTGACTTACATAAATAAAACTCCCACATCTTACCATTACCAGCATTGCACTATTAAAGGGGCCATTTTCTGTGGAGATTAAGTCTACTTAGTACATCTTACTCTGCTTTAACTGGCATCATGATTCAACGATCATGAGTTTCTAGAGAAGAAAAAAGTATTCATTGATACCAGTTCTCAGGCAAAGTTCATAAATTTTTCAGGTTTAATTTATGGTGCAGCTATAGGTGATGCCGTTGGCCTAGCTACATGTTGTATGCAACAAGATGAAATCAACTTTCACTACAGAACAGATATGATCTCCTTCTCAGATATAGTGGCAGACCAGTTGAGAGTCCGCTGGAGACAGGGTGACTGGACCTCCAACTTTGACACTATGGTAAGGTAGTGGAGTTGTGTTGAAATTTATTTTAACCTAGTGCATAAAGCTAGACTGCTAGTGCTTCATTTATTTTGTTTTAGGGATGCCTCGATGAAGCAAAAGAATGCTTATGTGACACATGCTCAAGCTCAGAAGTTTGAAAAAGTTTCAGCTACATTTAGATTCTTAAGTGAGACTATCTTGGGTAACGCAGGCTGTCAAATTTTTCAGCGTAAAGAACATAAAAAAATAGTTGGATGATGTACAAGCAGTGTGGCAGTGCTACAGCAGTTCTGCCTCCACACTGCTTGTACATCATCCAACTATTGTTACAAAAGGTCTGAGCAAACAGTAAACAGAGCTCCAGATTAAAATTATCCTTTAATTATTCCTGTTAGCCCTTCTCGTATGGAGGGCTGAATAGACCCAGTTCAGACTGTTATTGTTGCCATTCCAGTTGCAATATTTGGACACCTCACCAAATGTAAAATAAGCTTGTTCAACTGTCAGAATAATTGCAGTAATTTGCCAAGGTGTCCCAGTAATTAAAAGGTAAAGGATTGCCACAGCCTAGTGGCTGTAGGGTCAGTGAGGGAAAGAAACTCACTGTATTTTGGGCACTGCATATGAAAGATGGAGCCTATCCCTCTGCTTTCGTCGCCTTAGCTGTCTCTGATCCGATCTCTGAAACAAGTACCCATTTATAGCTGGATTGACAAAGCTTTCCAGGCCCTGGATGGCCAAACCCAGGTTTGAACCTGTGTTCTTCCGGCTGATGGGTGTGTTCTTCCGGCTACCATCTGCATCATAACTGAGTACTTGACCATGGCACTTCTCTTCCCAACAATTAAACGTCTTAATTAATTACCATAATTGTTGTAAAAAAGGGAAGTTTTTCTAAAAGTGTAGTAATGCATCCAAAAGATGCAGATGGAATGGCAAACAGTGTTGACCCTGATCAGACTGATCTGGATCTGCACTGTTTGATCAGACCTAATTGTCACAATACATAGAATTTTTATAGTTTTCTGCTTCATTGTTCAATGGTTTTGTTATTCCCTGTCAGATATTGGTGCTAGACTGTGTAATTAGCTGGGCTGGTGTTGTAGATGAACTAGACTTTGCCAGGAGGTTACATACCTGGATCCTGAAAGGTTTTCCAGAGCTGGGAGACAATGAGGGGATAGTACTTAGTGAAACTGTTAAACAGGTGAGGCCACTTCAAATCAGATCTGTTTTGAGAAAAACTGACACATTATAACTGAATTGTTGTTTGTTTGTTGTTGCTTTATTATTTTACGTCAACGGTAAACAGCTATGGTCATGTCGGGATTGTCAGCTACCCTAACCGCACTATTCCTGGGCAGGCTTAGACGTCCTAAGCGGTTCAGTACTAAGTGCACATACTTTCCCCAGTAGCTGACAACTGCCCTTGAATCAGTTGAAGGCGTGGCCAGACCGGGTATCAAACACGTGACCTCTGGCTCTTGAGTCAGATGTGCTACCAACTGCGCTACGTGGCTGGCCATTATAACTGAAATACATAGACAAGCCTTTGCGCATGTTTAAACTGGGCATATGTCATAAGGTGAATTGGTACTCTTTCAAGTGAAGCAACTCAATCATTTCAATATTGCTTTCCTGCTCAAATTGTTTCAGCTCCTAAAGGAAAGAATTTGCTCAAATTCTTTCCTCAAGGAAGGGCTTCCTCCTCCAGGGAGGCAAAAAAAACATAAAAAAAACTTTTTCCCTGTATAAAAAACAGTAAAAAAACATGGAGAAGTTTCCATCTTCCTAGGAAGTCTTCAATTTCACATCAATCCTTGATTTTACTTTAAATCTATAGTACCTTTATTCATCGACTGTGCATGCAGATACTTCACTCTACTGCTGTGACAGTGTAATGGCAGGTGTGATATAGTGTTCTGCAAAATTCTTAACACCTTGACAGATCTTGATTCTTATATTGTTCTTCACAGGTTTCTGAGCATAGAGAATTTCTCCACCATCCCCATGAAGCCTCTAGACAACTGATAGAAAACTATGTGATAGAAAGGATTCAGAATGGTTTTGTACCAACTGAGGATGATTGTTCAAGTGTGTGTAGTGATCAGAGTTCATTGAGTGAACGCTCTGGTAGTGTGATATTCCCCAGTTCCCATCCCTGTATAGAAAGTAGAGTCTTTGGGACGGACAATGGTGCTATAGTTCTGGTTCCAATACTAGGTACATTCTTAGTTGTTATGTACAGTAAATTGACTCTAGGGCAGAATATGTCAGTGGCTCACAGATGCTTTGTTGAACCGCTGCAGTTTACATAATTGTGCAGTTTTAGAATTAGATCTTATTTCTGTACATATCAATATTAGTTATTGTGAAATATACTGCTCATAAACGATTCAGTAAACATTTTTAGGAAGCATCTCACACTATACATAAACATGGCTAACCATGTAGACCCTTGAGTAGACTGCTGGTTAGAAGCAGTTTGATCTGGGTTTCACTGTTTGCAAACTAAGATTTCATTTGCTCAAGGTTAAAGTTATATTTGAGCCATGTCATGTGACTTCCAACAATGTGGCAGTTTTGTCATGTAATATCAACATCAGCCTTCTGTTCCACACAGGGTAATCAGAGACCTCACTGTTGGCTCTATGGCTTGTGTCTTTTCCATAGAACTTCTGAAGGCTGATGTGATAAGGGAGGGCTCTGACCAGACTGCACATATGTGCAGTCTGATCAGTGATCAGAGCCATTGCTTGTCACCAATACTACATTGTTGGAAATCACATGATGTGGCTCATTTGAGTCTCTTTCCAGGAATTCCATGTTTTCATTTACCAGAAGAGGTAGAAGCCAACACAGTGAGAATATGTCGGACTACACACAGTGACCCGAGAGCTGTGGCCTCCTGTGTTTTTATAACTTCAGTTATATCATTTATGTTACAGGTAGGACATTCTAGCCCCCGGTAAATCAAACTTTGGCACACCCTTGTGTCTCAGCATCTTAATTTTGTCTCTCTTCTGCCTAGCACATGTGAGACATAGGTATTACTATTTGGGTGTCAGCATCAGCATAAACTTTTGTCAGCTGTTCTCTCTGTTTTAAGACAGGTGGCATTCTTGTTAATTATTTCTGCTTAAAAGCAGTATTTCTGCTTAAAAACAGATGTTGTGAATGGAAGAATTTGCTTCTCTAGGTAGTCCCCTTATTAGAGGAGCAAATTCTTTCTCTTAAGTGTCAACTCCTTATTGGAAGGGTTTTGTTGCCCAGTGAAGGAAACAGGAAGTCAACAAGGTGGAAAAATATGGAGGTGTTTACACTTTTTATGTAAAAAATATACTGTTACATGCAAACCATTTTGAGCCGGGACATGACAAAATCAACCAAGTGAATGTGGGCCATCGAAGACTCAGATCACCCTGGGCATCCACCCAGTCTGATCAGATTCTTTGCTTTGCATTTGAAGGGTAGCTAAGGGTGTAAGCTAGCTCCATGCTGACAGCAAAGACTCTGATCAGATGACAGCAAAGACTCTGATCAGACTGGGCAGATCCATGCGGACAGCGAAGACTCTGATTAGACTCTGGTATGTCCAGGTTGATCTGGGTCTGTGCTGGGCGTACATGCCACTTTGCTGGTTTTGTCGCAGCTCATTTTGAGACTTTTTGTAAACAGGACTATCTCGACAGAGTAAGACTAAGAATAGTGGGTGTCAAGCAAACTGGAGGAGCAAATTCTTTCTTTTAAGAGTTGACCCTCATTGAGAAGGGAGGCAAATGTGGAAATGACACAAGTTGCTTTCCCTTAAAGCTTATACACAGTTCCACGCCACATCCAGAATGTCACTCAAAATCACCTGATAGCGTATATCTGGCCAATGCAACGGCAACTTAGCAAGTGACATAGTCTCACAAATAAATTGCACATGGTCAATATCCAACATAAGTCCATGATTTTACCTCACAGTTAATGGAGTGATGTATACCTGTTTAAAAAAAGCAAACACCACTTTTAATAAACTTAACCTGCTTTGCAAGAACAGAACACATCGGAAATGCATGATGCACCAACTGCCATGTGTAGGTCATGGGAAGGCTGATTCTTTGTCATAGATTGCCAACATTTAGCAGACTCTTGCATTTGTCATTTGTTTTTCTGCCATCTTTGTGTAAGCTTGTGAGACGTAGTAACAGTAACCAAGCAGGCGGAGCTTAGCGGTTATTCTTGGAACTGTGTATCTGTTTACCTTTTAAACTTTGTGAATTTAGTCATAAAGAAGAAAAAATCAAAGGATTGGTTAAGAGCTTTCTTGCTGCAAAGTAATATAAAAGGAGTATAATGGCTAGTTACATATAGTAGAACTTCTGTGGCTCAAACAGGCTTCGTACCATGAAAATTAAATCCAGCCAAAGATAGTTCTAGCCATCCAGGGTTAGTTTTTATATAGACTGAACTTCAGGGACCCAAGAATGAGTTTCACTCTGGCCCATAAGGGTTTGAGCCGTTTTACTATACATATGTTTCATCATGTGTCTAGTTGCCATGATGGAAAGTTCAGAGTTTAAAAAATGTTAGAATTTGATGTCTATATCCATTTATTTATCTTTGTAGGGCAAGTTTGATTTAGACAGCTATAAGACTGTGGATGAGATGATTCACAAGGCTGTTACCACGGCAACCAAGTATCTAAGTGACAAAGACCATGTCAGCGACTTCATGACACACTGTAACATGACAGACGTTAAAAGGTGAGTTTGCTATAAGGTCTTCAAGATTCAAGAATTTTTATTTACCGTCAGATTTAGAATAACAAATAACATTAGCTACATGAGCTATTTTCCGACAAACATATGTATAAAAATGTCTTCATTTATCAGGCTTATGATATAGTTGGTGACCTACAGCTTGAGGATCACTGTTAAAATTTCCACCATCCAGAGCTATTTCAGGGCAACAGAAATCTGAAACTTCTGTTGGAAGTGTTTCTTTCATTGTGCATTGTATGGACGTATGTAGCTTTGGGTAATTCCTCCATAAGAATAGTGTTTGATATCTTTTCTGGTTTATAATCACTGTGTCAGAATTTGAATGGGGACATAATGCAAACATTGAAGGCTGAAACCAACCTGGGTAGTCCTGCATTAAGGACCCAGTTGTTCAAAGCATTGTTAGCGTAATGAAGTCGTTAGTCAAAGATTCATTATATCTTCTAGTGCAGCTAAAATCCATTGTCTTAGCATGTTTTGCTTGAAAAATGGGAGGAGCTATTGCACAGCAAAAGTTGCTCACAATTTTTGGCAAAAAATGGCAGTGTTTTTGCGTATTACACATTTGAATTTTTTTTTTGTTTCATTAACTAACAAGGTCATTAGTTTTGAACAACTGTGCCATGATCATGGCCTTGTTCACCAACACAGTATATAAGCAGCAAAAGCCATGCTGAGACTGTAGATAGATGTCAATGGTTGTTAGGGTCATGTTTTGATAATTCATGGTCTTATTCTCAAAAAAAAAATCTCTTGTCCTCCTTAATGGTATGATTATTATACCCCCGGTATACGAAGTATATAGGGGGTATATAGTTTTTGGTTTTTCCGTAAATATGTTTGTGTGTGTGTGTGTATGTTAACATTTTTTCTGTCACTGATTTCTCAGGAACCACAATAGCTAGGATTTTGAAAAAAATTTTCTGTCACAGATTTCTCAGGAACCACAATAGCTAGGATTTTGAAATTTGGTACAAACGTTGGGTATGACTAGTTGTACCGTGTAAGAGACAATCAGCCTTCTCCTGCTTATCATTCCCTTTGTTTGTCCATTTTTTCTTTCTCTCCAATTAAATTTCTGTCACAGATTTCTCAGGAACCACATTAGCTAGGATTTTGAAATTTGGTAAAAACGTTGGGTATGACTAGTTGTACCGTGTAAGAGACAGTCAGCTTTCTCCTGCTTATCATTCCCTTTGTTTGTCCATTTTTTCTTTCTCTCCAATTAAATTTCTGTCACAGATTTCTCAGGAACCACATTAGCTAGGATTTTGAAATTTGGTACAAACCTTGGGTATGACTAGTTGTACCGTGTAAGAGACAATCAGCCTTCTCCTGCTTATCATTCCCTTTGTTTGTCCATTTTTTCTTTCTCTCCATTAAATTTCTGTCACAGATTTCTCAGGAACCACATTAGCTAGGATTTTGAAATTTGGTAAAAACGTTGGGTATGACTAGTTGTACCGTGTAAGAGACAGTCAGCTTTCTCCTGCTTATCATTCCCTTTGTTTGTCCATTTTTTCTTTCTCCCCAATTAAATTTCTGTCACAGATTTCTCAGGAATCACAATAGCTAGGATTTTGAAATTTGGTACAAACGTTGGGTATGACTAGTTGTACCGTGTAAGAGACAATCAGCCTTCTCCTGCTTATCATTCCCTTTGTTTATCCATTTTTTCTTTCTCTCCAATTAAATTTCTGTCACAGATTTCTCAGGAACCACAATAGCTAGGATTTTGAAATTTGGTACAAACGTTGGGTATGACTAGTTGTACCGTGTAAGAGACCAATCAGCCTTCTCCTGCTTATCATTCCCTTTGTCCATTTTTTCTTTCTCTCCAATTAAATTTCTGTCACAGATTTCTCAGGAACCACAATAGCTAGGACTTTGAAATTTGGTACAAACATTGGGTATGACAAGTTGTAAGGTGTAAGAGACAATCTGCCTTCTCCTGCTTATCATTCCCTTTGTATGTCCATTTTTTCTGTCTCTCCAATTAAATTTCTGTCACAGATTTCTCAGGAACCACAACAGCTAGGGTTTTGAAATTTTGTACAGGTGTTGGGTATGACTAGATGTACCACATAAGGGACAATTAGCTTTCTCCTTCTTATCATTCCCTTTGTCAATTTTTCTTTCTCTCCAATTAAATTTCTATCGTAGATTTCTCAGGAACAACTACACCTAGGTTTTTGAAATTTGTTACAAACATTGGGTATGACTAGTTAAATCGTGTAAGAAAGCATCAGGCTCCTAATGCTTATCGTGCCCTTTGTCCATTTTTTTCTTTCTCTCCTATGAAATTAAACTTTTTCTGTCCAAGATTTCTCAGGAACCACTACAGCTAGGATTTTAAAATTTGGTGCAAATATTGGGTATGACTAGGTGTATGGTGTAAGAGAGTATAAGCCTTCTGCTTGTCATTCCCTTTGTTTGTCCATTTTTCTTTCTCTCCAATTGATTTTTTTGTCACAGTTTTCTCTGTTCCTAAGAGAGCCACAGTCTTCAGATTTTGCATACATCTTGAGAATGGCCAAGTTTATTGTGGAAAAGAAAATCAAAATTTCTTCTTGGGTTCTTTTGCATTTTTCCTTTTTTCAATCTCTATCTCCAGTGGAATAAATGGGAAAATTAATGTCCATGATTTCTCAGATTGATATGTGACTAGGTTTAGGTATAGGTTAAAATTGGCTTGGTGACATCATCTGGATGCTGTTGCTGACTTTAGGTCAAGGTCATTGACATAGAAGTTTCAACTTGTGTTGAAATTTTGTGTTAAATTTGTATTTTCTTTTGATTACATAATTTGCATATTTTAATGGAACCATTGTGTAATTGTCTATAGGCCTTCCTCTGGATTTGTAATAGATTGTCAGTTCATCTCTGTGTTTTAACATTAGCTTTAAAGTTTTGTATTAAGTGTGTTTTTATTAGGCGGTGGCACTGGCCGGGGGTATACGTGAGCCCCTGCTCACATGCTCTTGTTATTTCTGATTTCAGTATAAATGCAAGAGAACCTCTCAATATGTCCTATACTTTCAAAGCTATGGCTGCTGGCTTGATTGGGTTGAGGTCCCAGACATCTTTCAAGTAAGTTCTTACCATAAAGTGAATTTCTTTGCCATATTTATTCTGCTACAAAGCTGTGTTGTTGTATTTTTTTCATAAATTTATAGAATTACTACAAATATCTAAACCAGTCTTATGAATTTCTCTGCTACAACAATTTAAAAGATCTAGGTCCATCTTATCAGATGGATCTGAATTTTTGTATTGTTTTGGAAAGGCAAAAAACCCTGTGTTATAACCAGAGAAACACTGTAGCATCTTAGTGGTAGAACTACATATAGCACATGTTAAGTGTGATTAAGTTGCCTGAGATATACAAACAAGGCTTAGAATAAGGAGCATATATCGTTTCATAATCATAAAACATATGTGGTAACCCATCATTACACTCTCCTTGTAAAGGTGGTTAGAAGTAGAGACACAACATCCGTTTTGTTGAAAATTAAGAAAGATTCTCTTGATGTTATCTGACCAGGGCTCCAGATAAGGATTTTTGGTTAATTGGGTATTACCCACTGATTTTTTTGTTAATTGGGTATTCAGAATTTTAATTGGGTAATGCGAGTTGCATTATCCACTGATTTTGCTTTAAATTGGGTATTCTGATTTTCATTTTTGCAGTTTGGTAAAATTGGAGTTAGCAATAGTGTTGCACTCTTAAAGTTTTGCATAGTATCTGCATGTATCTGTATATGACAGTCAACACACAGACCAGCCACTGAATAAAATAAAATATTATAGAAATCAGTCTCAGAAAACACTTTTGTAGACCAGGGTCTGACAGTCCAAGATCTGTGATTTCACTAACAATGTAAATCCTAGACAGGTTGACCTGTAAGAACAGTGATTTCTTGCTTCAGTTCGGCTTTTTTCACTAGAACATCTCGAGTGCGCCGAATTTGGCTCTCAGGACGCGACAAAACGGCCCGGACGTCGATAATTATCTCCCGAAGATGCGGTATTTTTTCCGACAGGACTTCTTTAAAATTTCCAAATAGTCAGATTTTAACTTGTCAAAACAGCCACGCGTTAGTCACACCTTGAATAGAACAGCAGAAAGGTTTTAATTGGTACCGATAATCATCAATATATCAACCTGTCATTACACATGACATCACGATAATTGTCGTAGGCACGTGTCTCTTAATGGCCAATTTTCGGCAGTCTTTGATCAGTATACTGTGTCAACACTATCCACTATTGGACGGACACACGGCACCAAGTGTGTGCAACTATGGTTACGTACCGCTGAGCCACTTGGGTAACGTCGATAAGAGAATTGAACTGAACTGAAGTCAACACTATCGCTGTATTAAGATCTATAGCGTAGTGACGAGGGCCTGTCCTTCGCACTGATTGAATATCTATGTCATAATTATTATTATAAGAGCTAGCCAGAAAATATAAAAATTATTTTCACGTCAAAAGCTGTGACTCCGAGAGAGGGATCTCACCGCAGAGACAATTAAGCATTTTCTTGGACACTCACTTTTTTTCCTGACTTTTGTATTTCACTCATGCCCGATGTGCGTAATGGGCGTTGGAACGTACAAACGGTAGCATAGATCTGCTATGCTCTGTCATCGGAGATAGTAGTTATACGATTAGAAGGCCGATCAGATTAAATTCCCGAAAACCGGCGACTTTTTAGAAATTCGGTTCGTTCACTTTAAGATTCTTTTCCGCCAATTTTTCAGCATGTTTCCCGCCATTTCTTGCTCACCATGTACAGAACAAGTACCAGTATATCTATAAATAACGCTGCGGTAAATCTGCGAGGTCAACACAGACAGCTGAGCACGCGGCATAGGAATTACACACGTCGCTTTTGTTTACACATGACAGCCTTGGATAACAAGGTCGTTACGCTTCTGTCTTTTGGGTCATTACGTACCGGGAATTTTGTCTGCGTATTGGTACGCTTACAGGAAAAAGTCATTTGTGTTTTTCAATTGTTTTATTGGGTATTTACGCAAATACGCTGCTTATCTGGAGCACTGTCTGACAGCAAAATGCATATCTGGACCAGCTCTTCACTTGGCATCAAGAAGTAAAGACTGATACACGTAGGTCAGTATAATGATACTGGGTGGGGTATCATATTGACGTGTCTTGCACATGTTATTTCAGTGAAGCTACATCAAATATCTTAGGGTATGTCAGAAAATTTAACCCCAAAAGTGCCAAAAATGAAAACAATTAAACTTGCAAATAGCATAGATCCAGATGAGGTAGCTCATAATGAGTCATCTGGGTCTAAACTGTTTGCCCTCAAGTCTTTGAAGTATCAATCTGATATTGCTTGGAGGAAACACTTTTTTTTTAAATTTTGCAGTTGTTAATTTTGTCTGCTTATTGATGCTTTAAGGGTTTAATAATACACAAACAAACAATTACTTACATTATTACTGCTGTTGTTCATAGGAAGATGTAAGTTTTAAGTAAAGGATTTATTCAAAGAATCAAGTCTGCTAAATCACATGTATTTTTATGCTGAAAAATGTTATTTCAGCGATTTCAGATATTCAGGTTCATCTGAGCAGTCTCTATGTTCTTCCATTTGTGGGCTGACATTTTAGTACCATTCTCCATTTTGCAGAACCTACATGATGAAACTAATATTGGAGGGAGGTGATAGTAACAGCAATGGCTGTTTGGCTGGAGCCCTGCTTGGTTGTAAAGTAGGATACTCACGTCTGCCACAGGAGTGGGTCCAAGGATTGAGAAAGAAGCAGACAACATGGCTTAATATCAAAATCAACCATCTTCTAGATATGATAGGATTACCATAGACAGGGCTTGAGATAATGAGGAATAATTGTTAGAGATAGTTTTCCATATTTTTCCATAAAAGTTAATATAGTGGATACTACTCAGAATTGCCTCACTGAAACTGTGGTTATTCTAATAAGTACCCACAATATATGTTCAATTGAGAATTGAAGAAAAGTATCCTTAAAGCTTATCTAGTCTGAACCTGTGATATGAGAAAAGGTTTGCTCACTAGCTTAGTATCAAAATCAACCATGCTCCTGATAGGGTGGGGTTTAAAGGTGATTCTGAGATAATTTCTTTTATTATATACCTATCAATGATACACCCTTTAAACTGCCTGTTTTCTGGCCATCTGATACAGAACGCCCTATCAAACTGACGTTTTCTGAATCCGTATCACTATCCTTTAAAACGAGGCTATTTCTGAGTTCCAGCTTCAGGCGTGTCATTTTTTAAAGTGCATCATAGAAACGAGAACCAGAGAAACAGGACTAGTGACGTAATGTCAACAAACATGTCAGAAAAGGCGTGCCTCAATAGCTTAGTCGGTAGCGTTTGTCTCACGACCAGCTACATTCCTCTGCCGCCCAGGTTCGAATCTGGGTCTATGCAATAGCGCTGGCAAGTATGAATGGTTGGCTGTTATCTGAGGTATATAATAAACAACTTATTATAATAGTAACTTGATCTGGCGTACTGTATCACGTTTCGTAGATGAGCTCATACCATCGGATCACCCTCGACGCAAGCGTCCCGGGTGATCCAATGGTATGAGCTCATCAACTCGACGTGATACAGCATGCCAGATCAAGTTACTGTTATAATGTGTATGTACTGATTACTGATCTTGAAACCTGTGTTGAAGCCCTCATTGGAACCATCTTGGGAAGACATTTCTAGTGAGGTCAGAGTATGTATTTTCAGATGAACTTTGAGGAGATAAAAATAACACCCACACCACCCTCTGTTATCATCAAAATGGTATTGTTTCAAAGCTTACCTGGTATTATTATAAAGCATTTTCCGCTATCTAACTTTTGTAGGATTACAATTGGGGGAAAATGATTGAAATCAAACTAAACTGTCTTTCTGGATTCATCAGAAGATATATTTTCTCTATTTATGCACTTCTACATTTTGTCAGTGTTTACTATATCATGTTCGTATTGGCCAATAAGAGATACCATATTTCTTCGGTTAAAAGACAGGGAGGAGGGAAAAGTGTTTGCCTTCTTAAAACAATCTAAAAAATCTAAATCTGTTTTAAAAACTGGATCTATACTGAACGCCAAAAGAAACGCATACAAGTTTAGATTCAGTTTTCTTCTGTCAGCTGGGTTATGGTTTTAAATCATATATAGCAGAAAACACTACTGACATCTGCCAACAATATAAACTTATCTTCTTGCAAAATTAAACTTGGATTAAAGAGTTATCTCAATTTATCATGAAACATTCAAAGTGGTTGTAAGAGTTGTCTTTCCTTTGGCGGCATAACAAATTGTTTCCAAAACAAGACTCTTATGTGTGGTTATGAATAAAACGTCGGTTTTATGACCATGGTATCCTTCTTAGGGACATGACAGCAGTTTGAAGTTGAACACTCGTCAAATTATCTCCCTTGCAATTAAACAAATAGCAAAATGTGAAGTCCAATAACACCAAAAGTTCTGCAGTGCTGCGAAAAATTTCTGTGCAAACCTTTTTATTTTACTCTTGTTAATTCATTTAACCTCTTCGTATAAATGGTTTCTGTTCTTTTCAAGAAATACAGGGTGTTAAAAGGTCTATGGAAATCCAATGGTAAGCCAGTGTTACTGTTTCTACTGCCAACTTTCACCTGATTGTTTCTCTAAAACGCAAGGCTCGACTGCTTTGATTTTTTTGCTGTTTCTTACCCTTGCCGCGGAAATTATGTCTGGAGAAAATAATCAGCTGAGCATTATAAGGAAATTAAAATTCAGCTACTGAAAGTGTTGTGACTTTAAGTTTAACCCCATCACAAAAGCAAGCGTTCTGGTCTCTAAAGTTTATGGAATATCGATGCGTTAAGGTGCTCATTCTGTCGGAATATCATAAACAAAGAAACTCAAAATGTCTAAATAAGAGTATATACCTATACCTTCAAATAAATTGGGCGTATACATTGTATGCATTTCTTTTGACGTTCAGTATAGATTTTTGGGATTATTTTAGAGAGAAACACCCATTTCACTGCAGAATTGCATAAGACTAGATATTTGAGGTCATTCCTGAGATAGAAAAACATTGCTTTATAGCCAAATGAATATGATAGTGAAAATAATAATTGCAATTTGTATACTTCTGTTGTCAGAGACAAACCGCTGAGCTCATACTGACTCTGCAAAATAATCATGATCAGAAAGAGAGAGTGCTTGTTATTTTCCATCATTATCAGATATTTGTGTAAGCTATCTTGATGTGCAGCACAGGGATATTTGCAACACTGACATGGGATAACCTAAAATATCCTGTAATGTTTTTGTCACTGATGTTAATTAATATCTTGTGTGGCAGTAACTACAAGGATCCTCATTTACTAGCAAGGCTACCATTTGCATACCGTTCCTTGTACAGTAGTTGAAATCTGCATAATCAAACAAAAATATTTTAAAAAATCAGTAACAAAACCAGTATAAGTTAGTGTTTTACCTATATTTTGTATTATATTTTATTCCTTGTTTAACGCCATATGAGGGTTGACTTTGCTAATGTTGTTACTAGTCATACTTTTTTGTATCATATACATGTATGTTGTAACATATTTTTACATGCAAAGTTGGCATAAGACTTTAAATGCATATTAAAAGATATATTGAAGTTTTATTCAGTTATATTTATGTTCTTTGTTTTATATATGTGTGTGTATATATGGGTGCCATATTTTTAGTATTATATGGGTATACATTGTATTTCATACTGGGTGCATTTGGCATAATTACTTATGTAAACCCAAGCAATTCTCAGGCATTCCTGGGGCAACTTGAAGATATATCTTTGATACACTTCATATATCTTTGATATATTTTCCAGTAGCTTGAGGAATACCTGAGTATTGCCAAATGTGCCCATTATTGTGTTCTGTTTAGCTCATTTAAGAACAGAGTACTCAAAGGTAAGTGTTATGATATGTCACTGTCCATCATCCAGCCGGTGACAAGTTGGACCAAGTCAGACCATTAACACCAGGGTTATTGCCCCTTTCTTAGTGAAAAATGTTGTGAGACAATAATTGCTACAGTTATGGGGCAATCATAACCAAATTTCCAACATTTTAATCCTGTTTATAAAATTTCCTTACTGCTTTTGTAAGACCTCTAACCCAATCACTTTTCCATATATGCTTTCTTTCAGTTCAATTATAGCTGTTTCACTCTTTTTCCTCTATCCCTGTTAGTACAAAGATGATAGCAGAATTCTGTAGCTTGTTCTTTACTGTGCCCCCAACTTTGAAGAAGTTGAAGGGGCATATTGCTTTCGCCTTTTCCGTTCCTCTGTTCATCAGTTTGTCTGTTCTTCAGTGCCTGTTGATGCAGCTGTATTGCCTAAAAACCACTAGGCCTGGGGTTTTGTAGTTTCATATATGGATAGGTCATGAAAAATGAGCAGACCCATATTTTTTCCTCCCTTGGACTTGTAGAGTTTTTTCTTAAGGGTCACTGGAATCTAGGGCTACACTGTCTGCTCATGTATAATAATTCATATTTTAACGTATCTACATTTGAGTTAGGATCTGGAAAATAATTATCATAAGTTTAGATTTTGAAAAAGCTTGAGAGCTTATTCCTTAGCTATGCATATATAGGATTTATAAGTTGCCGGGTAAAAAATAAAGTGGCAGCATTACCAGTAAACATATTGCATACTTGCACAACAAACAGTAGGGAAGTGATATACTTTGGGCAGTTTCAGATTTTGCATCAGTTTTATAGGAGAGCTGAACTGTAAAAAGTTAGACTCTACTTTTGAAAATGTTCTTTTATCCTTTTCATAGCCAAAGCAGGGATTTACTTTGAGTCTGCAAACTGAAAAGCATAGATGATTCTCTGTCTCAAAATTTTCAGTAGCTTATCTGACCCACCAGGTTTGACAGCAGCTTTCAAAATGCCTTTTAGCTTGCCTTCATACAAGTGGACCATCATGTCACTCTCAGTAAACTCCATCCCCTATTTTCACTTTACTTTCAATGCAATCATCACACCAACACAAGGTTGGTATGATACTTTTTTTTCCTTGATTTGTCTACTCGTTGTCTAGTGTTTGTTGCTTTCTTCCCTGCATAAACTGTTGGGCAGTCTTTTTGTTTTGAAATTAAAAGATAATGGAGACGTAAACTCTCTATCTTGGTGGTCTTGTCCTTGATCTTCCTGCTGCAGGAAGTCAAGCAGCCACCATTTTTTTTCAATATCTTGAATCTAGGGCTTTCTAGAAATGTTTCCCACCAGCTCCACTGAGTATAGTTTATTTGATGCTTTGGAACAGCAAGCCCTTTTCTTATTTATTCCACAAATGTTGGGATGTTGGGTGTTCCATCTGTACCTCTTTTAAGTGTCTCCAAGCCACCTTCTGGTTGCCACACTTCATCTGCAGATCACATCTTATAATGGAGCGTAGCTGTTTCATTCTGTTTTGTTATTCTGCTATACATATCATCCTTTACAAGTGCCGGTAGACATTACTCCAGTGGAACAAGTCTGTCTGGAATCTTGTATGATGTAGGAGGTTTTTTTCTGGTTTGCATTTCTGTGCTCGAGACATACTGCACCATTATATATCAGAGGCCAGGCTCTGCTGAAACAGAATTTCATGAATTAAATGTGTACAATTTTCAGCACCTAAATGCATTCATGAATTGCGTCATATACAGCTTCTAAATACTGGTCCATGTTTGAAATGAACTCATCCTGAGCCATTTCAAACCATGGGGGAGGCATAAGAAATGATACCTTTCAAAAGGGGAATTGAAATCAGGTCAAAAGAGAAGCTCTGTTGGACAGGACAATAATTGACCTGCCAAGAACTCATGGGTGCCATCACCACTGAGTGTCCCTGCTTCATGATGATCGGTTTCCCAGCATTTGGTTTCTGCTTGCATGAAAAGAAGCTGATGCCTGATTTTTATTGTTTTTCACCTGCTCCTAACTGAGTTCATAATGTTCTTTTATTATCCAAACATTTCTGTAATATTTGGTCAGAGCCTTCATTGATGGGTGTCTGGTGGATTTTTGGCACTTTAATAAAAAAAAATGTGAAGTCGTGATCAGTTCAATGTGAAATATGCTGTCCTATCTGCAGTCCTTTATAAGTAGTTTTAGCTTCATTACAAAGTGCTTGCACTTTTTGCCCTGCAATACTGATTTGAATTTGTATTTTGCAACAATCTTATTAGACCTCAGTTTGAAATGGTTTTGGAACCTGGGATGGTAGTTTACTATTCTTCTATTGGTCACTCAAGTTTCAGGTGAAGAAATTTGTCATCCCTTTTCACCTTTCCATAAGATCAGGTAATTACATGATTTCCACCATTTTATTCCTCAAAGGTTCCCCGAACATGAATAAATTCAGTATGTGATTTGAAAGCTTCAGATGTGTTTGGGAGATCCAGTAGTCCCAGTCAATCCTAGGGTTTTGGCCGTGGAATAAAAATGTATTTTTTTTTCAAATCATAAATGTTAGATTTTTTGTAAATACAGATAAATGTATCAAATTGTAATGATTCCTACCGCATTTACAATTATATAATTTTCACTGACATGATACTAGAAGTTCATTTTAATGAAATCAAAACAAAATTTGTGGTTGTCATTAATATCTCAAAAAAATTTCCAGCAGTCTGAAGTACTTTCAGTAAGTTTCTTGCTCTTTTGCTTTGTATCTGTTGTCAGTGATTTCCATTCTTTCTACCCTGACATATTGGCATTGGGTGTATATAGTCTTTGTCCTTCCATCTGTTTGTTCATTTGTCCATGTTAAAATTATTTTAGACAGTGCCACTGGTTGGGGTATACATGAGCCCATGTTCAGTTGCTGTAGATGTTGGGCTGTTCTCTGTTTCCTGCCCCCCCTGTATTTTATACATACAAAAATCTCCATGGCCTTTCTTTTAGCTCACCTGTGCAAAAGTACAGGTAGAGATGTTGTCACTGGTGTTGAAGACAGTGTCATTTTCTGCATTTGGAATTTTTAGGTCAGCCCATATTTGCATAGTGGGCTCTCCTTATTTCAAAAATTGAATAGTTCATTAATCATTTTAGGGTTGTCTGATATATTTTTATTATCTTTTATCATTTATACAGAAATTAATGAAAGTTACTGTTACTTATACAAACAGCACTAGTGCAGATACTGATATGTTGCCTCAGAATGTCTGATCTGATCTGCACTGTTTTCCTTTATTCCTTCTACAGGACATGAGTCATAAATGGGTTAAGATAGGCAAGCTCTAGTTAAACACTCTAGCTGTTCTGATGTACACGGTCTTTTTTCTTGCAGGTTTGAGATGCTTTTGTCTTTTCCATGCTAAAACTGTATTTCACATACTCAATCTCTCTGTCATATGAATGGACCATAAATAGAAAGGCATTTAACATTGTATGCTTTGCAGAGGTACAAATGAACCCTTTTCAGGTTTTATTGAGAAAAAAAATATGAGAAAGCTAAATATGCAGTCTATTCTTTCTGTGTAAAAGTACTTTTATCATATGGCATCGCATCTAAGAGAGTAATAAAGCCAGGGATTAAAAATGATTATCAACTACATGTAGTGGATTAAATATGCAAATTATGATAGAAAGTTTTGCGTTGATGTCCATAAAACATCGCATTTTCTAATGGCGAAATAGTGATGTTTTAGTGCAAAATTTGCTAATAAAATGCGATTTTACTGTCATATGATAAATAGAATCTTGCATTCGTGCTCCTGTATTATTTATTAAACTTGTTGGGGAAAACTGATAAGATGCTCGGCATAGCCTCACATCTTACCATTGAAACCATTGAACTTTAAGTGCATCAAGGAGCTCTTACATTTGCTTACTGTGTACAAGAAATTTTAGCTGCCCTTTATGAGAGTACACAGCTGTGGCTCTACCTCTGTCAGCATCCACAAAAACTGAAGCTTTACTTTAAAGCTTTTATATGTCAAAATAGTGACAAATTGAGTGTAGGATAATGTTGAGTCTCTGAGAAAACACAGAATTTACATGCAGTTTTTGTCTCACCTGCAACTAACAGAGAGTCGTGTATTGCTTTTCCAGAAACAGCTCTGACTGAGGCATAAATTAATTTTATGATTTGAATCGGTTTTGTTACAAAAAAAACAGGGGAGACACAGGTTAATGGAATTCTTGTTATTTTACTTCATTTAAAAACAGTACTGTCTTTTTGTGTGTGTCATAAAATTAGTATGATTAAAGTGGGAAAAATGTAAATTGTATATAAGAGTAAAATATATTTTTTTCTTAACAGTCTGTCTGTCTGTTGCTTTGATGCAGAGTAATTTAAAGAATAACATATGTGCAAGTTGAATTTCAGTCAAAATAAAAATGGATATAAGCCTGATTCTGTCTTTTTGTTTGTCCAAATACTAGCCTCATTAGAATGCCAGCTGGCAAAAGGAGTCTTACACCCATGGGTTTAGTCCAAAGTGTTATTGTGACTGTAGATCCAAGCAGGTAAGATAGCCATGATGATAAAAACCTCTAATGTTTTGAATTTCTGTGGAGATCATAATACAACAGAAAATACAGTCAACTAAAGTTATCTCAAAAACTGATAACTCAAAGTGCCCTCTTATTCCTAAGAATATCATTTGGAGTGATGTTATACTTTTCTTTACATTTCAACTCCTGTTATCTCAAACTAATGATATCTCATAGTAAATTTTCTGGAACCACTATAAGATATCAGTAGTTCGAAATGAACTTGGACTTTGAGATACCAAGGGTTGACTGTTGTAAGAACATCTACAGGCATTGGGACATTGAATGACAGATGCTGTCTCTGGGATTCTCTTTTCCATATTTTAGGTGTATTTTACACTTTTGGTGCAAACAACATCCCCTAAAACAAAGATGTTGCTCTCATAGGTGCCAGTTCTTCCCCTATATCATCAGGGGAAGCAAACAGGAAGTCTAGGAAGTTGTCTCCCTTTGTAAAAGTTGCAGTAGAACATGGTGTAGTCATACACACTTTTTATTTTGAGGTTTTTGGAAATCACAACTTTTACATTTTTGCAAGTATGGTATTTATTAACTACTTCTGAAAGTTCAGGAATAAAACTCTAAACTTCAACCCTTTTGACTCATCTTAAAGGGTATAAAAGCACTCAAAACAGAAGATGTACATAAATATCATTTAATAAAATGTATGGAGAGACTATACACAAAGGTAAAATGACATGGAAAAATATCTATTATTATATTTAACATATTTGTCAATCCAAAGAGACCAACTATCACTCTCACATCTTGAGACAAAAAAATACCATAATAACTTAAGGTTTAGGAGGATGGTGCCCAAGCAAACAGTAACAACTCCATTATACCAGCAATTTTATGTTTATTAGCCATTTAGCAGGCAAGTTCAATATTAAAGGTGTCTTAATCATTTTGGTGTTTTTCCATCAAGTCAAAAGTTCTATCGTATAAATTGGGCAAATAAATTTAGCATAAACTCTAACAAAGCTGGCTTCGGAAAATCATACATACATCTCAGCACCTCCCAGCCCCACCAGTTATCCACTGCCCCACCAGCACATGGTGGTCTGGATCAGGGCCTGTGGGGCTACTCATAAAGAACCAAATTGCTCTAAGACAGTGTGAATTCTTTCCATTTACAACAGCCCCAACTGGAGAAGGGATTCGTTTACAAGGAAAGCAAATAAAGTTTAGTTAAAATTGTCACCCTTTTTTACTGGAGGCAAAACCATGACAATGTACCAATACACATAACAAAATAAAATTGGATACACCTAAAAGATAAACAATCTAGATGGAAAATACACATCAGGTCCCTGTCGGCCAAAACTAGGGCCATGTCATTCAAAACTAAAGACATCTTAAATTATGGATATTGTAAATTAGCAAGATGTCACATTTTCAAACGTAGTGTACACCAAAACAGTGTCATTTTTTGCCACCCTTCACACTTTTTCAGCAGAAATGTAGTAGAATACTCAACTTTGTATGTACTAGAAGACTGATAGGATTTATGACTAACAACTTTATTAAAGCTAAAGGTGCTTTAAACAACTGGGCCTCGACAAATTGCACTAAAATGTATAAACTGTTAACTTTAATGTCATGATATAAGAATAAAGAATATAAAACATACATGAAAGTGATATATACAAATGAATTTTATATGAAAGAAATAATAAGGAAATCTAAAAATTGTTAGGAGAGACATGTAAAAGTAAGAGACATGTAAAATGGCAAACAAGCTGGTAAAATAGTAAAACAAATGAGCCACAACATGACAAAACCAACAAAGTTGCATGTAAGCCCAGCAAAGACTCAAATCAGCCTGGGCATCCACATGAAGGTAGCTTAGATCCTTAGACACCCTTTAAGCTCACAGCAAAGACTCTGATTAGACTAGGCAGATGCCCAGGCAGACCTGAGTCTTCCCTGGGTGCACATTCAACTTTGCTGGTTTTGTCATGTTGTGGCTAAAAAAAACAGAGGACCATTGGTCCTGTAGCTCACCTGAGTCTATTCATCCTAAGCACTCAGGGGTAAGTAACTCTAAGGCAAATTGTACGATATGACATAATTTTGAAGTCTGCTTCTTGAGAACATTTCTGTAAAATTTTTGTCAAAATATCTACTGTAACACAGAAATAAATGCTAATTTACAGTTTTCCCATTATAAGTCCATGGAAACTTTAAGTTGCCATTGCAACAAACCACATGGGCAACAATAATAAAAAATAGTTACTATTTTTACAGTACCTTAGATAAGCTGCGTATCCACGTATTTACGCAATTTGAATGTTTGAAAACGCAATTAAAATCATTTTTTAGCGTAAAGAAACGCAATTGAAATCTCCTTTACGCAATTCGGTGATTCGCCGGAGCGTAACGGTGTTTCTCCAACGGGATGAGAACTGATTATACAACGTGAAATTCTACGACTTTGCGCTGGTTCTCCGCGTCATGTGCAATGAATGTAATCCGAGTGATGTATACGGGAAACCAGTTGTGTGTAAAGGCAAGACACAATACACAGTTATGGCGTGGCCCTCAACACAGAGAAAAAGCGAGGGGCCACGCACAGAATAACAAATAATTTGATATCAGAGCCTGTCTAAGTTTTATCCAACATCCATAGTGAATGATATCATTCTTGACCCTATAAATACATGCGATGATGCATTCTCAGTGGCACTCCAATCGTAAAGCAGCTCGTCGGCAAAATTGAAAGTGAAAGTAGCGTGCATTCGGTAATCCTCTCTTCTGTTTTCATTTGCACATTGTAAGTTGTTTGAAATCAAATGCTGGGTGATAAAATTCCAGATAAATCCGGATTTAGGATCCTCCAGAACACATCCTGAGATTGATGCAAATCCGTGGAGTTCACCGGGAGGGGGGGTTGTCTGACGGAGGAAATTGACAGGACATTTAGGTATGTATTTGTTTTGTTAACTGTCTAAGGTAACATAGGGGAGAATGCAGTGCATTTGGACATGGACACTTAGTCATTATGAGCCAAATTGTACTCCACCCACCTTTTCCTCTTTCTTCCGATTCTTGCCCAAACTTTATATTGGCCTATGGTAGTGGGTGGGGGATGAATAAAAATGTACAAAATACAGGGGAACCTATGCCCATTTTTTTTTAGGGTTGGACTTAGTTTTTTTGAGCCCGTTTTTTTAACCCATTTCTTCAGAGCACCCTTTTTCACCTGACCCTGCTTTGCAATTAAACATGATAGAGAAACCCTGTGAAGCTGTGATTTTAGACTGGATTTTAGGGGTATGAAATAACCTAAAACCATTTTAGATATCAGCATCACTTGGAATGCCAATATGATGAAATACTGTTAAAAAGACAGTATCTCATCCAAAAATACCCAATCTGAAATGTGTGGATACCCAATTCACTAGCCCTTCGAAATTTCAAATACCCAATTCAAAACTGAAATACCCAATTGGATGAAAAGTGAGTGGGTTAATACCCAATTGGATGAAAAGTGAGTGGGTAAATACCCAATTGGGTCAAAAGCTTATCTAAGGTACTGAATTAGTAATTCAATAGCGGCTATTACTAAGATCCTTTCAGTAAAGTTTCAGCTTTACCTGCCAATTAGTTTTCTGCATGATTAGATGATTTTTTAGTATGTTTTCTGTTTTTAACCATTTGGTTACCATGGCAACCAGCCAAATTGTGCCATTTGCATGAATTTCATGCAGTTGCTATAGAAACTACTCCAGGAACAATTCTGTAAAAGTTTTGTCCAAATATCTGCAACGATATAGCTTAAATGAAAATTTTCAACTTTCCTATTATAAGTCAATGGCAACTTAAAGTTCCCACAGAAACAAAACTACTGGAGCAACTGCCATGAGAAACAGTATTTTTAAAGAGGCTAGTACTAAGATCCCTTCTGTAAAGTTTGAGCTGTATCGGTCGCATAGTTTTTGAGGAGATGATTTTTTAATATTTTTTCAATTTTTCGGTTGCCATGGCAACCAGCCAAATTCTGCAACTTGTATGAATTTAATAAGACTAGTTGAGGAACATTTCTATATGAAAGTTTTGTCAAAATATCTGCACCGACATAGCAATAAATGCAAATTTTCCATTTTGCCAATATCAGTCAATGGCAACTTTAAGTTCCTATACAACCAAAATGCTAGAGCAATTGCCAAGAAAAAACAGTACTTTTATAGAAGCTAGTACTGAGATCCTTTCTGTGAAGTTTGGGCTTTATTGGTTGCATAGTTTCTGAGGAGATGATTTTTGAATATTTTTTCTACTTTTAATCATTTGGTTGCCATGGCAACCAGCCAAATTGTGCAATTTACATAAATTTCATGTGGTTGATAGAGGACTACTAAAGGAACATTTCTGTAAAAGTTTTGTCAAAATATCTGCAGTGACATAGCAATAAATGCAAATTTTCAATTTTTCCCATACAAGTCAATGGAAACTTCAAGTTGCCATAGCAACAAAAGTTTTAAAGCGATTTGGATAAAAAAAACAGTATTATTGGTTCCCCTTGCCTATAGATGCTATATATGAAATTTGGTTACAATGGGCCTTGTAGCTTCAGAGATGTCGTTTGAAAATGTTGATGGACGGACAACGGATGACAGATGCCTGCCTATACTATAAGCTCACCTGTGAGCCTTCGGCTCAGGTGAGCTAATTATGATAGACCTGCATGCCGATGCCACATACCAAGTTTCAAGGTCATAGGCCTTTCGGTTCTGGAGAAGAAGATTTTTGAAAGGTTTTTACCATATATGGGTGTGGCGGCCATCTTGGTCATGTGACCCAGATATCCAGAACAAACTTTCGTTCCCCCGACCTAGGTAGGCTCCATATGAAATATGGCTTCAATCGGCCCAGTGGTTTCAGAGGTTAAGATGTTTGAAAATGTTGATGACGGATAATTGACAATTGAATAGAACAGAACGGATGCCTGGCTATACTATAAGCTCACCTATGAGCCTAAAGGCTCAGCTGAGCTAAAAAACACTGTATTCAGAATTATGATTGCATGTAAACCAACAAAACCAAGCAGTTTAGCAAGCTTTAACAATATGTATCAATGGACTTTACTCTGTTTTAAATGAATTTGACATCCAATCCTCACATTTCATTAAGTTGTGACAGTGGTATTTTCTAACATACTCCACCACTTCAGACATGCTAGAGAAGTAAAACAATACATTTAAGCAAAACTAAATAATTTTGGTACCAAATGTCTTGATTCAACAAAGAAAAGCAATATCCATGCTTGATGCTTGGAGGTTATGTGTATGTGATGTGAGATTATCAACAGCGAAGTAATGCATGAAGAAGACAGAAGTTATCCAACAAAATATACTGATATGATATCAATCAATTGAATCAATTGAACTTATATGATGTCAATTCATTAATGATACCACTTTTCTTTAACAGATACATGTATTGCATTGGATTTCATGCCAAGCATAAACCAAATCAGTCCATTCTGGTCTAAGCATAACACAACACCTAACAAGATGAAACAGTCTTACGCTGGATCCATTAGGAATGAGTTAAAAATTGAGAAATCCTGACTTAAAGTTGACATCTGAGAAGCCCCTAAAAAAAACAGGACCTTGTGTGGTATAAATAGATATTTTACTTCAGATTCTGATTACATTCAGCATGGAACACATTGTTTTATAAATATAAGTACCGTAATATGTGTATATATTGGGACACCTAAAAATAATGAATTTTCCATTTGGGACAAATGGAAAATTTATTATTTTAGGTGTCCCAATATTTATGCACATTAGGGTGTTTAATTTAATGTCATTAAATTCACGACTACCTTGATCTAATGAAAAAAAAAATAATGGAATGTTCACAAAATTTGAATACCAAAAACACATATCAAAATATCACATATTATTCAGGAAATCAATTTTATAGTAGTAAAACAACTTCACAGAAAATATTTCAAAGACTACGACTTTATATAATACAGCACAATTTTACAGTAACAAAAAAAAATATTAAATGTCAGAATTTTGGCTTTATTTCAAGTTTTTACAGGGCGCTGAAAGCCAAATGTATTAACACATTAAGCACCAAAATAGGAAAAAGAAACTTGCAAACAGTGTAAATCCAGGTAAGGAGGCTCTAATGAGCTGCTAATCTGGGTCTACACTATTTGACCTTAGGTCTTTGAAATCTCAATACAACACAGCTCTGGACGAATTCCTTTTTGTTTTTTTAATTAAGCAGATGTTAATTTTTTTCATCACCATTTTGGATGCTTTAGTGGTTACTGAACTCTGAAGCCAACTTATCTAAGCTACGTTATATTGAAAATTCAAAGACCAGAGGGCAAACAGTGTGGACTCAGATGAGGTGGCTGGTCAGGTTCAACTATTTTCAGAGTTGGCACTTAGCGTGTCAATTAAAACCATATCTTGTTTCAAAACTCTGTGTATTTGGCACTGGTAACATCACTTGATGTTTTCTGAAGATACTAAATTACTCCTCTTCAGTCCTTTCCCACCCTGGCTTTGAGTCTTGACACTATCTCATGTCTTTCCTGATTCTGTCAATGTGTTCTTGTGTTTGGTCAGCACCTCTGATATCTCCTAGCCTTTCTTGTGCAAGTTTTAAATTCTCCAAGAAAGCTAGCAAGGTTGGCTCCAATTCTATTCCCTGCAATGAAAATAAAGTTTACCCTTAAAGAGCTAGAAATGAAAATAATTCAATTTGCAAACAGTGTAGATCCAGATGAGCCATCTCATCTGGATCTACACTGTTTGCCCTCCAGTGTTTTATTTCTAAATATGATGTACTTCCAACAAAACATGTCTTGAAATTTTGCAATAGTAAACTTTGTGTTTTCATGTTTAAAGGTTAATTTCTACCTGCTGTATCTTCTATCTTCAAATATTTTCATTTTCTTTATTTTTTTTTTTTTGTACAATTAGAAATAAAAGCTGAAAATACAGCCTGCACAGTTTGCAGAAACCATCCCTTTTCGCGAAAAGGGTACACTTACAGAGGAAGTTAATCTGACATTTTCATTTTAGCCTCCCTTCTCAATAGGAGTCAAATCTTATAGACAAGAATTGCTCTTTCTTTAAGGTGGTGATTATCACTGATTTGGGGCAAAGTTAAAAATCTGCATAAAATGCTGAAAATACAACAGATCTTCCCGAAACTTAGCAGATGCCTTCTTTATGTTGTTTCTCGCAGTTAAGAATCCCAAAATGCAGGACATGTTGATGTTAAAAAGGATTTATATAAGAAAGGATCAAAGGGTGATTTTGTGCGCATAAATCCAAAAAATGACCATCGTTATTGAAAATGTAACCAGGCTGAACATAAATTAGTGTATTATGAAGAGCGACCTAGCAATTATTTTTTCCATTTTGTTTGCACGTTATCAGGCTGTGCAGATAAAAAGAGATGTGGCCTGTGTCCAAATGTTTGTCTAAAAATACATAGTAGAGTCTTTTTTCAAGGTTGAATAATTTCAATAATACACCTGTCTTGGTCATTGTAATGTAATATTTACACTGTGAGTATGATATAGAGGTATAACTGACCTACCTGTATTAATGAATGCAACCACTATACATGCACTTATATACATGGTCAACATTTGAGGAAAAAGCTACTGTTTTTATATGGTCTACCTTACAATTTGAGAAAGAGTTGGAACAAATAATTGCTAAGACGCTCTTTTTACTACATCAAAGCTTCTTCAGAGCTAAGTACATTTTCAACAACGAATTTTTTTTTTCAGATTATTGCGCAGAAAATTGCCCTTTGATCTTTTCATATAAAAACACTTTTTTAAACAGCATATCCCTCTATTTTGTATTCTAAACTGTGGAGAACAACAAAAATAAGAAATCTGCTAACTTTCAGGGAGATACAATAATTTTATATGGTTTTATTGAGATTTTTGTATATACCACAAATCACCACCTTAAAGAGTAGACACCATTTTGGAAGGATTACATCATCCTGGGAAGCAACCAGAAGCTACAGCTATTTTCACCTATTTTCTATTTTCCATACTTCCTTCTCTGAAGATTAAACAGCTGGGTCTGGTATCTTGGAATTAGTCATTTCTGTTATCCAGGAACGGGGAACTTGACGAAAAAAATAATACCACGAAGTGCCCACAGTGCATAGCCAGCTGGGATTATTTGTACTGATTCATCATCCGGGAGTGTACTGTTTGTAAACATTTCTTATTTGGACTCTCAAACTGACAAGGACTGAAAAAATTACCTTTTTATACATGGCTGCAGCCTCTTCTGGTCTACTATGATTAATCAAGAAGTCTCCATAATGTGCATAAACGTCCCACATTCGAGGGTTCATATTTAACGCCTCCTGATAGATACCATCTGCCTTGTCCACATGCCCTAGCTATATACACAAGCACAATGCAAGCTATTAGTAATTCACATGCAGTACTGAATGGTTAGAAACAAAATAACTCATTACTGCCCATATGAGTAAAAGCAAATATTCTTTAACTTATTTTTTTCATTTTCATTTTTATGCAGGCATTTTTGTCCGAGGGTGCAAATCTATAACTCAGATCTCCTTAAGTATAGTCTTGTCCTCTCCAATTCGAAAAAGCAAATTTTTTTTGTAGAAAAGGAAGTCATTATCATTTCATATATATTATAACTACTTGCCACAAAAGCTGCCTAAGGCAGCACAAGTCATCTTTGCTCCTGAAACACTTTCAACAAGTATGTTCCACAAAATATCCTTATCCCCTTTAATGCCTTTTTTCTTATCAGTAGGTATTTCTTTTATTTATGACAACACCACATGTACGATGCGGGACACCAAGACATAATGGAACACAAACATTGTCTATCACAGAGCTCCACATAAGGTGGATAGTTCAGAGATCATTTTTCTTATTGAAAACTTATGCTGTGACCCCTCATTAGAACTGTCTTGTTCTATAAATGAGGGGTCAACAATTTTTGCTTACTCAGAAATACGTAAAATTATCTCTAAATTATCTCTGTTACCCCTTCTTACCTGGAGCACTGTAATTACACAAAAAAGAAGCTCCTAACGAACCCAAGATTCAACCCTCTAACTATACTTATTACATTGTTAGTAATAAAGCCAATAATTCATGCTAAACAAAATTTATTATGAACTCAAGAAACTTCATAATCAATTACACTTTTCATGCACATATCTGAAAATTTAGAATCAGAAGTCTTTCTTAATATCTTAGATATTGTATTTTGTCACTGTACTTGTACTGGCATAAATATTTGAAATGACAAAGATAAAAAGTATTACATAAATAATGGAAGTGACTAGTGGATTGGATCCAGTTGCACAAAACATCTTTACCTTAATTTACTAAGTCTTAGGAATCAAGATGTCTTCCAGTAGACATAAAATCAAGTTAGCTTATATATTTTAAGTAGACAAATGGCAGTGTTTTTTAACAACACTACGTTTGACAATTTAATGTCTCACTAATTAACAATATTGCTAGTTTTCAACAACTGGACCCTGGAATATATTTATATATTTGATGCCCAAACCTAAGTCCCTACATACTACATACTCCATATAGAGCACAATTAACTGTTCACCCAAACACATTAACAGTCTGACGTATGAGTATGTAAAATAATTTTTGTTCAAGGGTTTTAAAATCTTACCTTTGAATGAATATCTGCTTTGTTTAACAGAGCAACCATAAAATGAGGATCAAGTTTGAGAGCTGTTTCAGTGTGTCTGAGAGCTCTGTTGAGATCTCCTTGTTCTGTATACAACTTGCCAATTTTCATATGAACCTCAGAATTATCTGAAAATAATTTTTAAAGGTAAATAAACATGCATGTATATTTCAAGTGACAATAACAAAATTAATCCATTTTATTAGACAGATTTTAAGCACTGTTAATGATAGATAAAAGTCACAGTTTTTAGCTTGCCTGTACGAAAGTAGTCACTTGGACGTTGGCGTCAGCGTGGGCGTTGGCGTGGGCATCACATTTTAAAGTTTTACGTTAAAGTTTTTTTATGTGATGGGCGAGGCACTGCAGGTGAGCTATCCTGTACGCGGACAGGTCTTGTTTTTTTTTACGGGAAGATGACTGAAAAACTTTCAGCATTTGCCTGATTTTAGAATACTGATGAGAATTGTACAATGAGAAAATCTAAGCAGTCTAATGATAATATGCTGTTATCCCAGGACCACAACTATCCTCACTAACACTTCTTAGGCATTTACTATCAGCAAGAGATGATAAAATCAAATTAAATTGTTTCAATTTTAAATGTATGTACACACATAATATCTGCATATTTTAAGAACAAACATCGAAATAAATCTTCTGAATCCCATTTGCATAAAATACTATGTTTTGAAATGTGTATAAATGTATTAATGTTAATGCAAATAAAATAAAGTTTAAATCAAATAAATCCTCTAAATGATTAAATGTGGCATACATGTATAATGCATAGATCAAGGAGTGGGACTTTGCAACATACACCACTGACTCGGTATAATTATATTTATTCTAACTGGTAGTATATTAGTAGTTCCAGCATTGCCTGATTACCAGTAAATAAAAAAAGGTAAAGGTTTCCCATAGCCTAATAGCCGTAGGGGCAGTGGGGGTTAGAGACCCACTGTATCTTGGGCACAGCTGATGAAAGGCGGAGCCCATCCCTCTCCTTTCGCTGCCTTAGCCTTCCCTGATTCAAAAAAGGTACCCATTTACTGCTGGGTTGACAGAGAGAGTTTTCCAGTCATCGCATGGCGACAGTGAGCCGCGAACTCACGACCTTACGGTGACTTTCTGCACAATAGCCGAGCCACTCTAACCACTCGACTACGGCGCCTCTCTGTACCAGTAAATACTAAAATATATAGGCACTGGCACTGGTTCAATCAAATTCACAGAACTGTTACAGGGACTTAATGTAATACTTTTTCAGAACTGTAGAAACTTTCTGCAATCTGAAGAACAAGACAAACACTTACCGGGCAGAAGATCCAATAAAGATTCATAGATTTCCTTTTTACGTTGTAACAATTTTTCTTTTTTCTCTGGGTCTCTCTCTTTCACTATTAATTTATTTATATCTTTTTCTGGAAAAAAGAATGAAAATAAAACCTTCAGCTGCAGAAATTAATTAATACAACATGAATAAAATCTTCATGATGAATAATAATGGCATTATTAGTCAGCTTTCATTTACCACTGACTATTTTAAATGGGTTTGAAATAAGGCCCAAATACTTGATCAAAATATACGCAGGAAAGGCTACAAACACAAAGCATAGCAAATCCAAGACACAGAAAAGTAAGAAGACAGGCAATGATCAGGAACTAATACAATCAGATGCTGCCCTCAAAACCAAAAGAGAAAGAATATAGATAAACTTGCAGCTGTTCCGGAAAAGCACACATCATAACCCGAAGAAACAGCGCACAACAATAGGGAACAGCACGTTTCAAAACAGACATAGTCCGTCCAACAAAGAGTAACTGTACATAAATATAACAAACATAAAAGCCATAGAAAGCACATCAAGAGCAAAATATAGCTATTGTATCTATTCCCTATCTGAAACCATAAAACAACAGATGACCATATTGCTAGGAATTGAACAAACAGGTTCTGAATCAGAGGCCTCCACCCTTGAATTATCAGAATGACGCCCTCAATACCAGCTGGGTTGAAATAAACAAGAGGGCCACGAGGCTCTGAATCGCTCATCTGAGTATGGTGGCCACGTAGGTCATGTGACTTAGACCGCTTGATAAATTTTGGTTCCATCAAGCTACAAAAAGCAAACTTGACCTTACCGTAAAAAAGGTCAAGGTCAACCCAAGGTCATAATTTGAACAATCTTGGTAGTACTCGCGTACCTGTTGCTACATGCGTTTCAAGGCCTTTGGCCTATTGGTTCTGGAGAAGATTTTTTAAGGTTTTTACCATATACGGGCATGGCGGCCATGTTGATCATGTGACTAGGACCCTTTGAACAGTTCTCTCAGCCCCTTGAGGCTCCATATGAAATTTGGTTACAATTGGCCCAGTGGCTTTTGAGGAGATGTGTGAAATTGTCAAAATATGAGAGACCAGGGTCAAAGGTCAAACAATGACCTTGACCTCTTGTACGAATTAATTTTCATGTATTCATTAAGGTGACTGTATGTACCAATTTTCAGGTCAAAATCTTCAACAGTTTCCAAGAAATCTTATGTTCTGTCATTTTCCCATATAAAGGCTAGAGAAAGCAAATTTGACCTTACCGTCAAAAAGGTCAAGGTCAACCCAAAGGTCATAATTTGAATAATCTTGGTAGTACTCGTGTACCTGATGCTACATACCAAGTTTCAAGGCCATTGGCCTTTTGGTTCTGGAGAAGGAGTTTTTTAAGGTTTTTACCAT
This sequence comes from Ctena decussata, assembly GCA_963989385.1. NCBI lineage: Eukaryota > Metazoa > Mollusca > Bivalvia > Lucinida > Lucinidae > Ctena > Ctena decussata. Next base: position 797,069 of record OZ022507.1, on the reverse strand, counting down.
ATATATGGGCATGGCGGCCATGTTTGTTATGTGACCAGGACCGTTTGACCTAAGTCCCCTAGAGGTTACATATGAAATTTGGTTACAATTGGACCAGCGGTTTCAGATGAGAAGTTGTTTGAAATTGTTGACGGAAGACGGACGGACGACGGACGGACGGATGATGGAGCCTTACCATCCTATAAGCTCCCCCGGAGCCGCTGGCACAGGTGAACTAAAAAAAATATGAAAACTGATTTACCTTCATAGAAGAGCTTTTCTGCTTTGGTGACTGCTAATTTCTTCTGTATACCAACAGCAACAGTATCCCCGAGATTGATAGTGGCATGATACATTCCTTCTGGCTAGAAAAGGGCAAACTTGTTTAAGAAATATGTCTATGTAGCGAATTATTTTCCATATAAATATTATATCACCTAATTAAAATTGAAATCTTAAAGAGTTATTGGGTTTCAGAAAACAATGCAGTCTCGTCTATTTTGCATATCAGGGTTGTTGAATTTGTGCCGTGTGGTGGCCCTAAAAAGTTTCCCGTACATACATTTAACACTTTCATTCCAATCCTCAGGGTTTGCATTGAGAATCGTTTTTATGAGGGAATGAGCTGACCTCTTGGTTTTCGCTTTGTGTGTCATCTAACTCATCTTTTACTTTATTTCTTCTTTTCCCTTGGTTTTCATGACAGGATGTGGTAAGCGACTGTGGCAGTTCCTGATCATTGCTTTCTAATTTAATTATTCTTGATGCAATGTTAGGTGGCTTGACGACAGCAGAATATTTAAATCTCTCATTGAAAGACCCAAACACGCCATTTTCTTTACTTGGTTGCTATTTTATCTAAGAGTACTCTTTTGCAGGTTGCTGTCAAAATTATCAAAAACGCAAACAAAAACACTGACAGTTTTTTTGAAAGAAAAACTACACCATATTGCTGTTTTTGCATTTAAATCTTATTAGGCATAATTGTAACATACAACATAAAGAATTTCTCCAGGTTCTTGTATACATTGTAAAGGTTTTTCAGATTCTGTCAAAGTAGGAAGAAGCTTGTTGAACCATTCCAATGTGGTGAAACCTGGGTATACTCCTGAAATGATAAAATTCTAATAATCAGTAACTTCAAAGCCAAGTTCATTATGCGATTCTGTCTTTAATATTGTCCATTACCAACTGGATGATACGGAGTGGTTCAAACATTTTGTTCTGTTGAATATCCTTTTTTCATTTGGTGGCTTAGTGTACCTTACGATAGTGACCGTTTCTGGTATTCATCATGCATATATTGGTTCCACGGACTGATTTTCAGTTGAATTTATGCTAATAACAAACAGATGTGGTTACTGAGTTACTTGTGGGATGCGATCTTTAATGTATCAAACTCAGCCATGTAATTGTGAAACAAGAAAAAATCTTTAAAAAAAGATAATCGTCGCAGATTAAATGGGAGTGTGTTTTGTAATATGTCTCTAGTTGAAGCGTTGACAATAACATTCCTGAATATGACTCACTTGAGCTATGTAGGTAGGCACCCACAACCGTAATTTTGACACTGGGTAGCGACAATGACCTATCTCGAAATTTGGCTGTCTAATTTGAAATTCAAAAAAAGATTAGATAAAAAATAAAATGGGGAACGTTTTAAGAAAAAAAAAACTTGCAGCGGCCGGGATTCGAACCCGGGCCTCCAGCATGGCAGACGAGCATTCTACTACTGAACTACCGATGCCCACAACCTAAACAATGTTTAAAGTGTGTATTATACACTGCAATTAAGTATTAAACCGAAAGTAGAAATCAAAAGTAGATCTTCCTCGAAAAAAAAAGTTTTGAATAGCTGTGTCTGTTTTCGATAATTACAAACAAGAGAAACATTTTGAATTAATATATGACAGAGCGCTAGTACTCACAGTGCATGCGACGGGAGCCGCGAAGATTAAATATTCATTGACTTTTGATAGTCTTGGCTAAATTTTGAAGTATGGCGTTATTTGATCAATGAAATCTTGTGAAATGTGGAACAATATCTAAGTTATACGCGTCTGCGACGCGAAAAAAACAACCCGACAACGTTTAACCACGCAGTTTATATCAACTACCGTATATAAAAGGAAAATAAGCCCTACCTCCAGGTGGTGTTTTCTCAATAGAGTACAAGAACCATCTTTTACGGCCATACACGACACCATTCCAGGCATCAGCATGTTTATGAAAACTGACTCCACTAGAAGAGCTTCCAAGGAAAAATATACTGTCATCAACACCATCCTGTACAAGAAAAAAAGTTCATTAAAACGTAACAATTACTTTCAGTCTTTACCAAAGGGAGCTGGCACGTATTGGTATTTTATAGCCTAAAATGGCCAAAAACCAACAGAGACTTGATAGGTTGTATAATATAGTGTATATTATGCAACCAATCAAGCCTATCTTGACTTTTTTAACCATTCTAGGCTATAAAATACCTATAGCTGCCAGCTCCCTTTGGTCACCATTGCATGTAAGACCTGAGTGCAAAAAAGTCGAAAAAACGACATAATGTATAAAGGCAACGATAAAGAAGCGATTATGTAATCAAATTCTACATCCCATCCATGGCAGCAAACGAGCAAAAGTTAAAAGAAGCAAAATCACACATAGTAAAGTCATCTGTAGTGCCCAAACGACCTTGCAAGCAGAATAGAATAGAACGTTATACATAGGTTGTCGACTTTACTTGAGATTAACATGTTGAAAGGGAAGGGGCATAATGTTTTACTTATACCTGGAATTGAACTGTGGTGTACATGTGTACTGGTATCTTTGAAGACCATGCTTAAATATACTTTTGCATGTACATGTGCACAGTATATGCATAAGACTCCTTACACAGCAGGACATTTTCCTTCCTTTGTATGTGAAGCAATACAACAGGTTAAGCTGCATTACGTTTCTTATTTCAGCATTTGCACAAGTTTCTTTCGCGGCGTTTTTGCGCTTCAAGCCAAGTACCGACGCCTCTTCTAGTTTCCGCGGCTTTGTTTTGCAGTGGAAGCATATACGCAGATGCCGGCTTATTTTGACATCCATAAATACATTTGACCAATATGTGCACCCAGACTCAGTTCGTCGATAATTAAATACCTTTCATTAGGGAAGCACTAGGTATACAACCCACTGCCAGAGGATTATATTTCTTTCCAGTTTCGTCTTATTTGTTGACCAAAGCGATAGTGATTTGGTTTGAACAATATTTATTTCAAGAAAACTATCACATACAAATGTACAATGTACAAAATCAATTATCAGGATTTGGTCGGAAGCTCTAAGCTTGAAAAGACCATCTCCCATCTCTGATAGTGATTTAGACTTAACACACAGGATTTGGCAAAAGCTCTGTCTCTGCTTCCCTTGACTCTTGGATAACATTTCAAACAGAAGGCAATTTTCCATGTGATAGTTGAATGAGTGTCCTCATTCACTCTTGTATGAGTGGATTCATTTACGGCAATATTTTACCTGAAACGAGCATTTTTACGGCAATATTTTACCTGAAACGAGCACTTGTTTTACCTCAAACGAGCATTTGACCGAAATATTTTACCTGAAACGAGCATTTATTTTACCTGAAACGAGCATTATATAAGGCAATGTTTTACCTGAAACGAGCATTAACATGATCGTTTTAGGTCAAATATTACCTTAAAAATGCTCATTTCAAGTAAAATATTGCTGTATCAAAAGCAGTAAATGAGAACTCAAATACATACCCGTATTTCGAAGTATGGTGGAAGTTGTAACGTGCCTGGAAGACTTGAATCATTATAAAAGTGTCTGTCGAAGACATAGCTATAACAAACAGAAAATTAAACATTAAAACCACATGGTTTTTTCAAGACGTTTAAATCTCCTGAACAGGAAGAAGAAGAAAAAGCGAGCAGCCATCTGTTGAAATTTCGAAGCAATATTGAATGCCTTTGGTGGTATACCAGAAATTGCAGTTGAAGCGTTTATAACAATATTCTACTTTTTGCCGCCGGTCCCGCCGGGCCGGGTAGCGCAATCGGTAGGGCACCTGACTCATAAGTCAGAGGTCCTGGGTTCGAATCCCGGTCTGGCCACATACTTTCGTTTCTCCTTCCGCTGATTCAAGAAGGGCAGTTGTCAGTTACTGGCGAAAGTATGTGCACTTAGTACTGGTTAACCGCTTAGGAGGTCTAAGCCTGCCCAGGAATAGTGTGGTTAGGTTAACTGACCGTCCCGACATGACCTTAGTTGTTTACCGTGGACGTTAAGCATCAAATCAACCAACCAACCAAAGCCGCCGGTCCTGAAGCTTAAAACTTCCACAAAACAAGAGAGTATGTTTGGTCATATGAGTATTTGAAAGTAAAATCACCAAGATCATTACAATTCCTATGGTCATTCTAAGATAGAAGATTCGCTGATACACAGTCTTAAAATGCGGAAGTATCTTGAACAGTGTCAGAGAAATTTGTACAAGAAAACTGGCGCATGCAAAGTTTTAATTAATATAGTCTTCGCAGCGAACAGTGTCAGAGGAAAAGGCATCTCTTGGAATTGCCTGTTCGGAGAAGAGTGGATGAAAAAATGTTATAAAGGCCACTATCATCAATACGGTACGCTGCAAGCTTAATAGCACGCTAAAACATGTAGCAATAACTTGTATCTCTTCCTTTTATATCAAGATATGTTGCATGAGGAGAAATAATTTGTGGTCTAGCATTTTGTTTAGATTCTAATATACTATAGATGAACGGGAATAGTCACTTGTTTTAGAAACAAGGCATTTGAGCAGAAAATGATTAATCTTTTTAAGCCGATCTCAAACTCTTAAATGGAAAGAAATATGCTCCACAGTGAAAATTTAGATTTCCCGTATGAAGCACAAGGCAAATTTCAATACTTGCATACTTCCATGTCAAACTGACAAAATGTAATCATACACTGATGTAATTTGTTCAAAATCTAATAAAGCAGACAAAAATACAACTGATTATCTGAAATGACAAGAAGAAAAAAACGTTCTTCTTTTGGTTTGTTAACCCAGTTTCTTTACGTCCTAAGACAGCATCCAGGAAAACCATTAATAAGGACGTTTCTTTCCTTTTACACGAGGAATACAAAAGACACATATTTTTCATCGTACCTGTAACTTGTATTGTAAATAAGAAAATAATTAATTTCGCTCGTATAGATCTAATTAAGGACAAATTTATCAAATGACTGAAACTAAAAAAAAAACTCTGGTTATATTAATAACAGTTTTATCAGTATCGTCAAATTTGTATATTTGCCATGGCAGTGTCCCAAACCCACATTTCTCCACGTACCAACGGAGCATTTTCGGCGCAAGAAAAGTATGGCTTATTTAAGTTTACAAGCAGTATGCACACTAAAATGAACTATGCAAAGTCTGCCCCGAATAATGATGCCTAGTAAGCTGGTTGTGGTTTACAAGTGTTTATATAAATACTTACTGCGGTTCACCTAAGCTGTTGTTCTGTTTCATCAACTGATCAACGAAGGCACTGAATAATGTGTCCAAATTACCAGTCCCACCTCTCCGTACAATTTCCCGAGAGTTTCCGGACATTACTGACCATTCCCCGTATTCCCGTTTCAAACTCGCCACTGTCCATTTACTGGGATCTGTCCAGTCTTTAGCACCATTTTTAAATTTCACAATTAAAGGTCTTCTATATCTGTAAATAGTTTCGAATTCTTCCAACGTTAATTTGTGTGCCCATTTTCTATCTATATCACAAATGGTTGTGTCATACTTTCGGTAGATATTTTCGTCTGCTGCTCGCCAGCCACCACTGAGATCAGATTTTATAAAACTATTTCCAGTTGGACCATTAAAATATAAATCTAATTCGTACAACACAAATGAAAATAAGGCAATACTGCCACTAATTATTACAACAATTTTTATAGAAGGATTTAAGAAATTGTCTGCTGTGTTCGAATGTTTATGTTTGCCCGCCGGTTTTGTTCCATGATGTGCATGGTCTCCAACAGTGCCATTCTGTGGCCGTTTTCTGGTCATGTTACTCCCGAAGAATCTGAAAAATAGTCAAGAAAAGAATTTAAATCACGTCAGAAGGAAACGTAAAGTAAAACACATCGAAATATACTCGGTCAAAAAAGTAACGATACCAACTATCGGCCATATTTTCAAGGAACCAAGTGCATATTGGAATTAATTGAGGCTCATGTATGTTTGGGGAGACGCAAAAGAACGAAATGCTTAGAAAATGTTCAACCCATACTTTTCCACATTAGAGTTATCTGGCATTATTCGAAAGGAGTCAATCTGAATGCATCTCATTTCTGCGCATGCGCAGGACTAAATTTAGTATTGCGCAGAAAAGTCCATAATGCAGGAAGTTCGAAAAACACTTAAAATGTTTAATGTCTTGTACTCAGGCTTAACAGGCGAGGTTTAAATTCTTCAAATTCTCAGATTATCTCCCTTTTAATAAAAAATATAGAGATTTTCAAGGCGTCATTATTACTGTACCTGTCGGTCTTTTTTCAACGTTTCTTCATAAACATTTTTGTTATTTCATTGTTTTCATTCCATAATGACAAAATTGGAAGAATTGTTACACGCCCGCTAGCCAGTACGATTTCGATTTCCTATGGAAATCCCACAGAAAGTAGCATTTAAACAGTCTTTAAAGGAATCACGGTACCCTGACTTGTGGTTCAAATTCTCGTAGCAGAAGCGGTCAAATTTTTATTTCTTTGGCAAGTAACCTTACCTAAGGCCTTGCTCTTGTGTATGGAGCGCAGAATCTTGGAAATCATTATTCACAAACCAATTTTAAAAACTGTGAACTTGAGCAGTTTTAATGCTGTTACTCTGTGAAATTGAAAAATTACCCCTTGCATATTCAAACGACCCTTGTAGCATGTGTAGTCTTAGGAAACCAAAACAAATAAGTTTGTTCAATAAGCAAATAAATACTCTTTTGAAATTAGTAAACTATATTTATTCTTAATTTCTGCAATTGCCATAGCAACAGAAGAAATTTCATGTATAGGAACTTTTTTGACCTAGTATATATGCATGGTGGCCAATACATATAACGATCACATGATTTCAACAGTGAAAGAATACAGAACTCCATGCGGACAGCGAAGACTCTGATCAGACTGGGCGAATTTAGGTCTGTAAATTCATAGCTAATGGTATTTAAGGTTTGTCACCCTCGGACTATAAACAAAGTTTGTATTGTAATTGTACGGTTGTAGGCTGATATGAGACATCTTAGAATGCGCATTTTAATATCTAAAAGTGTTGCTAACTAATGCCCTTTGCCCCCCCCCCCCCCCCCCCCCCCCCCCCACACACACACACACACGCACAGCCATACAATACTGTCAGGTAATCATGGCAACATGCTCTGAATAGGAAGAAAGGGAGGAAGCAGTTCGCTAAGAGGAACTTGCTATCTAAAGCATGCGCAGCAAAATAAGAGAAAACATAAAATAAGTATTGTCACTTAAGCAGATCATTTTCAAACGTGACATCCTCAGGCTTCTACAATGACTATATTTTCTGTTTTCTCTACAGTATATGTTTATAATCAAAGTTTTGCTGAATATACTATAATCAAGACCCCAGAAGCAACACTCTGCAAGTAACAGATTTGTGCGACAAGGCGTTTTAATAATGCGACATACTCCCGGCGAGACGTAAAATTCAATGTCAAATGAAGTGTATTATTCTAACCACTTCATCTGCTCCTAAACAATCCATTAGTTTTATCCCTTAAGGAAGAAATAAAATTAGCGATTGCAATGTGATCACAGTCGCGGCAGGTAAAGAGAGCTTATTGCCGATCTAAAAAACACGTTGGAATTCTATCAGAGCGAGGCGATGCGAAGAGCTCAGCTCTATATACTAATTTACAATATCATAGCGACCATTTGGTCCGATTTATCTTGAATTTGTCCTTTACCTTGTACATGCAAAGTTTGCCCGATAAAATTCACTTAGGAAGAAACAATGGGTTGGCTAAATATTTGTCGTGTGGCTGTACAGAACTTTGTTTTCTGTAACTTTGCTTCACTTAAGGAATGAATTTCATTTTTCTGAGGTTTATCGAAGTGTAAACTACATTGGGTCACGTGCAAAGTGAATGAACCCCGAAGGGGTTCATGTAAACTTTGCTAGTGACCCAATGTAGTTTACACTTCGATAAACATCAGAAAAATTAAGTTCATTTCTTATATTTACATTCGTTTCAATCAAATATTTCATGAAAAATGTTATATAAGCGCTAAAATTGAAGCAGTCAAGCATGCACACGCAGTTTTTCTGCTAACAGCAGAACAGCATGCATGACGTCATGACGTTGCTGACGTCCAATGAGGTTGAAGAGAGCCATTGTATATTTTTACGTCATTGACGTCGCGTGTCTCAATGTAATTATTGGAATGTAAACTACATTACGTTCCAATGGTTTACTATAGGGCTTTTCAGTAAATACACCAAGAATGTAAATATAAGACATTAAACATGTTAGTATCTAAAGCCTCAGTCTCACAGAGCCCGCGACTGTGATCCAGATTTCATTTGCATGTGGTAGGCGACCTCCGCGACCATTGCAACTATGCTGCGCAGGCTGCTCACAAGTTTTGCTCTTTGCAAGCTGAACTCTCTCCTTAACCTGCGACAAGACTGGGCCTGGATAACTTTATTGGTGATCTTTGCGTGTACGGGTTCAGTGCAAGATTTTATTCATTGATTCGCCAGTTCACACTACTAGAAATTACAATCTACTGGCCTTGAAATTACAGACTATGCAAATAGTTCTGAGCGTAAAAAGGCATTTATTTACTCGGCTATTTTTAACCCCCATTTTGCCCGTTATAATCGGTTTTAAGGACAAAAACAAGTTGTCCACCAGATAAAATTGACATGCAATTTACTGATGAACTCGAATAACACTTCGCTTAAGAGGAAAATGATATTTCAGTTCATCAGTAAATTGCAAGCCATTTTTTTCCTCTTAAGCGAAATGGTTACATATACATGTATCGCCTATGAAGATTCTCTGGCAGCATCATTCCCTGGCAGTTCAAACTCCATTGGCTGGCTGGGACTGACAATTACGAGGCCAGACTATTACAGATTGGGACTCTCCGACAGAATCTCCGATTTTTGTTGCTGAGTGTGCAGAGGATTCAGTTACTAAGTTTACTTCTCTTGTAAGTGCTATGGACTATGACTATGGCTTCCCTGATCACAGTCCTGGTGTCTTCGAACGTATCACCAGCAAAAAATCTGATTCTTTAAATATATGACATGAAACATGTTAGCTCAGTGAAATACCGACCTTTGTTGTCCTTTGCAGTCCGGACTGTTGGGGGTCAAAGGGCTGTTAGGTGACCCCTCTTGGTCCTTATTGGCTCTTCTCCTCTGCCTCAGAAGCAAAAGTCGACCCACTGGCATTTTAACATTCAAAATATGTGTAAATTTTATGAGACAGTCATTTCATAATTATTCCACATTTTATTCCACAATTAACTTCTCCTGACAAACACTTGTGTATTCCACATCTACAGCAACAAATCAGAACTCAAAATAGAAGAGATTTTGATCATTCCATATGAATATATTTCCATATGAATATATTTCCATACGATCATATGTTGAGCCTTCATAAGAGCTATCAAGGATACTATAATGATTGGTCACAACGTATGTTTTTTTGTGGGAAGTAAAAAAAATATCCCAAAAAGTATCATAAAAATAGACAAATTTGAAGCTCCATTAAATCAACCTTTTCACTAAATTAACTCAAAAAGCACACACTAGGATCATTAATTAGTGAATATATAAATACATTAAGCCAACACTTTAATGAATAGTTTCTATTGTAGCTGCCTTTTGCTCGCTAAAACACCAATAATCACACAAATAGGAAACAGTTTACAACACTATTGATTAACATGCAGACAGTCGAAATCCTGACTGTAAGTATTTCCGACGCGGAAAAATTACCACTTCAATGGCTCTTTTGGAACCCATCGAATTTGCTTCTCAACAGAACTGTTCAGAGCTCCAGATAAAGAGCCGTTTTCAGGATAATTCTGAATTATTTGCTTTTTTTTTTCAAGGAAAAGGTATGTTGTGATTCCTCACTAGAACCGTTTCGGCGAGAATATCGAAAGCTATCCCTGTTATCCCTTCTGGAGCACTGCAGTAGTTTATTCAACGACGTGACGCCACACAATCAAAAGCACATATTTTCCCATCACAAAGAGTAATCGTTTTCTTCACGAATCGTCATTCGAGTCTATACTGATAAAGATTCACACACTGACACATGCAAACAGCAAGTAGCCTGACCATTATTCGCCCTCACCAAATCCAGGCCCTGCCTGTACTCTCACAGCCCAGTCCGAGCCTCTACTTTCGAAACAGACGTAGTAACTGGTAATCGAAGCGCCACCTCCTAAGAAGATTGGACAGGCCGATCTGGACATTCGCACTTCACATTTGGCAGCTGGTATTTTTCTCTGTGTTCCAATAATTATTATCATATAGTGCAAACTGTTTTGCCTGTTTGCGCTCCTCTTGATAGCGACAAATAAAACTTTTTATCAATTATGTACGTCATCTATCTATTTAATGTTGTACTAAAGTTGTTTTTACTAAATGAATGAGGAGAAGAATTATCAACCAAAGTGTGGACTAAACATTAATGGAGCTATCTGTACGTTAAAAAAAGGAAAAGATTGCAAAAATAGGTTAAACATTCTATATTAGTAGTTTTTATAATGTTTACAAGTGTAAATATCGTAGACAGTCACTGAAGGAAAGCGAACAAACGTGATTCTATCAAACTAAATAAACAATTATCATAATTTGAATAAAAGTTATTTTGAGAACCCCTCAAGTCAGCGTAGAAACCCTGCAGTTTAGGCTACAATTTCAACAGGCATAAAATAACTTTAACCATCAGTGCACGGACCACATTCTGCGGCGTATGACCTGGGTTTGCACTGTTTGCATAGGTCCCCAAAACGGATTTCCAGGCTAAAAATAAAGGTCATGAAAATAAACAATGAATTTTGACAGTCGATGTTTGCTTAAATGACGCTTAATCCGCCACACTAACTTACATTTTATCTTTTAGGATATATAGAGGATCTTGCATGTGTAGCAAATTCATATGAAATTTCGGAAGCGAGCCTTTGGCGAGTTTCATAAATGAATTTTAGAGTTAGTTTTTGTTTAGCTGTTTTTGTGGGATTTCATCGCCATAAAAGCATACATAAGTTCAATAGAAACCCTAACTTCGTCACCGACGGCATCATGACGTCAAGCGGTCAAGCACTACTGTAGTAATCAACTATATGAAATGACGTTAGCCACCATTAACAGCGGAGTCATATGATAAAAACTGTTTAAAACAACAATTATAAATCTTTGATCCTTATGATAACAGCAATAATATCGGATATTATTGTAAACGGATTAGTTTAAATGCGATTATTAGAATGTTGCTGTTATGTCATTATTATGCACGCCTATTCACATGATTTTTTTGTATTTATATACAGTATTTATATATAAAAATATATGATAAAAATATTATGTTGTAACAATTTTCATATCATACCCCGTATCAACCCTCGACTCCCATATCAACCCTCGACTCCCATATCAGCCCGAGGGCCCTCGACTCCCATATCAGCCCGAGGGCTCTCGGGCTGATATGGGAGTCGAGGGTTGATACGGGGTATGATATGACACTGTCATATAATAATCTCTCTATATATATAAAAATCTAAAAATTGAAACAGTTTGAACTGGCAATGCAGCAATGTGTCCAAAAGATGCTGATGGAACGGTTAACAGTGTCGACCCTGACTGTTTGCTCACACCTATCTGGCCCAATACTTAGAATTTTACGATAGTCTAGCTACATTTACTTTCCATAGAACAGCACGGTGAAAAGCATAACAGATCATCGATGACAACCTGAGCGGCGGTGCATGAAAACAGACCTTATGCCTTATGTGTATAGTACTTCTAAAAGAGTTTGGGACTCATACGCAAACACTTTCAACTGTTAATATCTCAAATTCATAGAATATTCAGGGACTGTGTGGATGAACAGGCTGAGCCAAGACTTCCTGGCGCGTACATGCCATAAAGTACAGTTTTCACGTGATGACGAAAGACAAAAACCGAGAACGACAGGTTCACTGATTCAAGAGGCGACTTGCCCCCCCCCCCCCCCCCCCCCCCCCCCCAGCTCCATGAGCTCATGGTACTGGTAGGTTGCAAATGACCAGGCCAAGCACAGTTAAGAAGAGGATCCTACATTATTGAATTTATTAAACGAGTTGGGGAATTTGTTAAACGAGTTGGGGAAAATGATAAGATGCGAGGCTAAGCCGAGCATCTTATCGGGATTCCCCAATGAGTTAAAATGAAAGTGGTCAAAGTACCCAAATCATAAGTCCGAACTCGTTGAAGTCCTTTTAACATTGACAATTCCGGAATATTTAGGATACACAGATATGGACCCCAAAATTGAGGTGTGATCAGGTGCTCGCAAGTAGTAAGCATCACCTGCCTATTGAAAAAGAAAGTCCGTTATTTGAAAGCTTAACTAAGCTTTGGCTGAGGCCATCAAATCGAACATAAGTTTAGAAACGGCCTCATTGTAGGCATCAAGGAGGTCATGGTGTCTCCCATAAAAATGATTTCTGCATGACCCCTCCGCTCAGTAAAACAATCAGCTCAGAGCCTGTTAGCTCTCCAGATAATAGTCCTTACTTTACTTGTTTTACTTGTTGTCGAGATCGCTGTTAGGCGTTTGCCTCTGAGATCCGTTCTGGTATTCTTCTTTGGTACAAAGTCCTAGTCATCTCTGCAGTAAAACGGCATGTTCTATTCTCTAGCCCGGCCTGGCCTGGTCTGGCCTGATTATACAAAATGACATAAGAGCTTATTTGATGATATAACACACTGGGCCAGATCAGGCTAGGCCAACAAATATTAACACATACTCTTTTCAACACTTAGAACTTAAATTCTAATTTCAGACTTCATTATCTACTCCCAAGGGAGCTATATTAAACTGCCATGGTAATTTTTATGGCCGTTATACTTGATTATTTTGTTTGTTTATCAGCATTTGCAACAGTGGCTCCTCTAATTAAATAATGCATCAAGTATGATTCTTCAAATAATATTTTGGCCTGGCTTGGCCTGGTCCTATGTGTTACGTCATTAGATAAGCTCTTATGTCTTTTTGCGTAATCGGGCCGGACAAGGCCAGGCCAGGCCGGGCTAGAAATTAGAACATGCCAGTAAAGGCTACTAAATTGTCAGAGAAGACTTAGATTAACCAGATAGCGACTTGTCCATCTGAATAAACAGATGCAAGCTAAAAGGTATAATTTGCAAAAGCCAAAAGACAGGTTTCCCATGCCCGCAAAGAGAGGAACAGTTTAGAATGCAGGGCTATTCAAACTCAGGAAGAGTAAAACTAAAGTGTAATTATAAAATGACGCCAGACTTTCTGCTACCTACAGGAACTTTTGCCAGCCATATGGCCATGGCCGATCAAGTCAGATCTACATTTCATAGCCTCTAAACCTTGTCCCTGGGGAAATTAAAAGCACAATGCTCAGAATCGGGCTGATCAGTGAGGGATGTTATATCAAGTCTTGGAAACTGCAGTTGATTCTGCTAAGTATTACGAATCATGTGCCCTGTCTAGGTCTATTGTGCAGTGTGTTTGATATCTTTAGGTTGATACTTGCCCTATCTTTTATTAGACCTTTGCATGATAGGGTACGGCCTAGTACTTGAATTAATTCTTTTTCCTTCATGCATCTGCACATACAATAATGAAAGAGCATTACCATGCAACCTGGGCTTGTAGCTGTAATTAGGCCTACACGAAGCTAATTTGGTCTTAGATGCATTGTTGATGTTTTGACTACCTTACTACATACTGTTTTCCTCATACCCTGCCCTTGGCTTTGAGATAAAAGCTCTCCGAAGAAGTCTGGGAACTGGCAAATCAATTTCACACACACACACACACACACACACACATCATGGACCACCACAATGCATGAATGCGAGAGAAACAGGAAGAAAAAATTGAAGACCTGTTTTCACTGGACTGGGACCCACATCAGAAATTACTGTGGTGAAAAGGGTTTGAAAGAGCATTGCATAAATGAAGTATTGTTGTTTTAGAGCTAGCCACAACCTTCCGTTACCATTAAACGGCTGAATCATCAGTGACCTATATTTTAGGTCACTGGAATCATGTAAAAACAAGATCGGTAAAAAAGTCACTTCCTCCTACCAGCCTACTAGTCCTAGTTTAGATCTAGTTTGTTGTCTGTTTGGACCTATGCAGATAACCATGTATCTAGTCGAAGGATACAGAACCCTTACCTGCATTCATTCAAACTTTTGAGGATCTTCTGAAACTACGATCGTTGTCAGAACAGCAGAGCATAGTGTAAACAATAGTTAGCACAAGGCAACTCTCCGTTTACTTTTCCCAGGTATATCTGTAACTGCACTCTTCACGGGTATATCTGTAACTGCAACTTATGGATGCAAGCTACAAAGACTCTTTTTTTTTCAATTATTATTACTAGATCTATTATTTTCTATTATGAATAATTTGAAAATAGAATCTTTGGCCAACAAAAAATAGTGAAAAATATATTATGCAACAGACTCCGAAACAACCAGCCGAGTGTCAAAAGTCTTTAGAGATTGGAATTCCCTGGAAGATTCCCTTATTTCTGCTGCTGTGTGTGCAGAGGACTCAGTCCTGAAAGTGCTACTCTTTTCCCAATAGTTCATTTTCCGTTACCCAAGGTAACACAAGTAACATGGGTAACACTACTAAATTAGGGTTAGTATTAGTTTTAGGATTGGGTTAGGGTTAGGTTTGGGTAAGTATTGTGTTACCTGTGTTACCCTGTTACCCAAATACGGTACTCTTATTCTTAGGGTTAGGGTTGGGTTAGGGTAAGGTAATAGCTATTTTTTCCGTTACCCAAGGTAACACAGGTAACATAGGTAACACTACTGAATTAGGGTTAGGTTTAGGGTTGGTATTAATTTTAGGGTTGGGTTAGGGTTACTATTGTGTTACCTGTTACCCAAACATAGCACTCTTGTTCTTAGGGTTAGGGTTGGGTTAGGGTTAGTATAATAGTTACTTTTTTCTGTTACCCAAGGTAACACAGGTAACATGGGTAACACTACTGAATTAGGGTTAGGGTTGACTTAGTATTGTGTTACCTGTGTTACCTTGTTACCCAAACACGGTACTCTTATTCTACACTTCAACCTCTGCTACATGGTGCCCTACATTTACATTATATGTGTGTTACCCAAGTTACCCTGTTACCCAAATATTATGACCGGAATTTAAATATGAATCTTCCCATTGTTACTCATCGTTACCGTTGTTACCCTGTTACCCAAACCATAAACATTGAAATATGCATTTTAGTAAATGGGCAGCATTTTTCTAAAAGAGGGCCATTGTTACCTGTCGTTACCCATTTTACCCTGTTACCCAAATAATAGTGTGATATTTTACAGTTAACACCTATCTGCAATGTAACCTGTTGTTACCTGTGTTATTCTGTTACCTCTACACACTCTTAACATTTTACAACTATAAATTTATATATTCTCTGCAGGTGAATATGATTTTCTACAGTGCAGTGTTCCCTCTGTACCTACAGCTATGTTACCTTGGGTAACAAAAAATACAGTACTGGGAAAAAAGTAGTACTTTTAGGACATAATATATAGACTCAGCTACTAAGTTTACTAGGGACTAGCTTCCCTGATCACAGGTCCTGGTAAATGATTGTCCTTGGACTTATCACAAGTAAACAATTCTGATTCTGATTCTGTCTTTCCCCAAAAACATATTTTCCATAGACTTCAACGTATTTTCAAGTGTGCGGGGAATATCGCTGTAGCAATACAGCTCATCGTACGATATTAAATTTTATATTATTAGAAAGAGCAATAATTTTGGTAAACATCTAATAATTTTGATTTGAACTCTAATTAATTGTTCTTTTAGTATGCTTTTAAAGACAACATTTGCACGTTTTTAGCAAATTTTGGACAATGCCACCATTGACGTCAATAGGAAACTGCGTTTCTGAAAATTTTATTGAAGCTCAAACAATTGAGTAGGTTTAGGGCGAGCTACAAATTATTTTATTGCTGAAATCTTTTAGGTTTTTAGGTACGCAAAAATCATTATGAACATTTGAACACAAGTGTAGCAGTGAAATTTCTTGCACACTTGCAAATGCACTAAAGTCAATGGAAAAATATTTTGGGGAAAGACTTTTGACACTTGGCTAGATAGGCATAGTCATTTGTACAAATTATCAAGTTTTTATTATTGGATACGAAGTATCTCGTTTTTCTATATCTAGTTTGCGTCTTTCCTTTCGTCCGTCTGTCCATTAGCCCTTGCGGCAAACTTGTGCATTTCATCTGTATCGCCATGCATCTACTTCAATACCCGAATAGACCGGGCCGTGTGGTATATCTGGAGTTACCTAAGCTATGCTATTAGGTTAGGTTAATGACACAGAACTAGAAATTAAATTAGAACATTTTAAAAAGTTAAAGTTTTTGCTTCAGTTTGTATTCTTTTGCACTATAGACTTCGAGTATATTTAACAATCTCGAATGGCATCTTTGATTCACGGGTCCTTTTGACTAGGCCGCTGCTTCTTTAATACTGCAGCGTGTTGATTTAATAGGTTTACTTTCATGGTAAGTAAGTCTGCCATTTACATTTTATCCGTCTTTCTCCACGGGATCAACTCTTAAAGGAAAGAATTTGCTCCTGTAGGAGCCAATTCTTTCTTTTAAGATTATATCCAACTCATCCAATTACGTTGAGAGGAGTAACAAAAGTTGTTCCTCTTTGTAAACATGGCAAAAACATGGCGATGCACACACATACGTACCATAACGTCGTTTTATTTGCAATGTTCTTGGATGGATGCATTAGATACTTCTAGCTCATTACGATTTAGAGGACACCTTTGTGACGCTGCTGACCAAGGTTAAGGTGACAGATTTTGTCTAACAATGGCTTAAAAGTTTTGCGGTTACAATGTAGTTTGTTTTCTTTTCTCTGTACTTGAAATCACTGAATGGATCTTAAGAGTACTAGGGAATTTATATAGATTGCATGTTAAGCTGCACATCAATTTACATTTGCATGGCTTTCATGGAGGTAAGCACCGCCAAATCACTTGCTTCAGTTGCACAATTACACAAAGATGTTTAATAGTATCAGTGACAAAAAGGCGATTATTTTTAGCATATATATATGTATACCTTTACAAAATGAAATTTAAATGACTAAAGAGCCGCGATTCTCTCTTTCTCTCACTCTCTCTCTCTCTGATTCGAACACAGCTGATCATCATATTTGAGAGAGGACAGTTCCGTGGTGGAAGGAAGTCGGTAGTAGTTCTCTGCTGTATACAGGCGTTGAGAAACTATCGCCACCCGGAACTAGGAGAACAGCCAACCATTTATACTTGTCAACGCTAATATAAACGGGTGATAAAATTATGACAAAGTAATATAAAATTAAGTTTAATAGGCATGGTTTGATGGTGATACAATAGGTCATACAAATTTTATTTGAATTTGTAGTACAGTATTTATAACTGGTTAGTTTTTTAGTGCATAATAAAACAGTCTTCTAATGGCTGACATTGTGTTCTGGAATAATTGAGATGCCACATATGTATCGCGGGGTATGGGCTGAATTCGTATGTTCCCAGCCAACCCACGGGGTTCTTTAATTACCAAAACCAAGCCTGCAAATATATTGCAAAATATATTTAATAGAGAGACATATACGAGGTGTGTTTTGTATGATGACGAGTAGATGACTGCACCTGAAAAATACAAATACATAAAATACAAACAAGTCACACAAAGCATACATGGACGTAAAAGACTTTATGAACAATACATAAATATGGATGGATGGTAGAACCTTAGTTTCAGACAATGACATGCGTTCTCCACCTTGCTGACGTCACCACCAAACAAAAGGAAAAGAGAGCTTTTCCATAGAAATATAGAATAACTTACTTAAATACCATGAAACTGAACGCACTTCATGAATCCTAAGAATATGCTAATTAATGCCAAATGAATGAAGTAAATGAGCTACATACCTGCAAATATATTGCAAAATATATTTAATAGAGAGACATATACGAGGTGTGTTTTGTATGATGACGAGTAGATGACTGAACGCATCAGCGCTTAACACAGGTGAATACATAATTCACACTGGACATCCCTACACCCACTACAGACACACCCAACATCTAGTATATGAGGAGGCGGAGAACCGGGTCGGGAACAAGGCTATAGGGAAGACCATATAGAGAAAGGTAGCTTAAATAAGGGCTTCAATGAAAGCCTTATTTTACCCTGTAACATTCTTCCCCACTTTACCGAATGTCGTCCCGACATTCACCGAATAATGCGGTATGTTAGGTTATGTATATGCATATGAAATGTAGCGTTATGTGAACGTGTAATGAAGTAAAATATAAAGACATTAAATAATAATAATAAAATAATGATAAATTTGGAAATAAAATAAGATTCTGATAAACCTGATACGTATAGAAACAGCCGGTTACATTAAAGGAAAAAATGCGTTGAGTTAAATGTTGTACGTAGGATTGAGTGTTTGTATTTAACTATTCTGCTCTTGCAAAAAAAATAATTATGGCGTTCATTATTTCTAGTAATAGCTCTAGGCGCCCGAAGAAGGCCCAGGTTATGCCTTTCTGTTGGCATGCGTAGTTGTTAACTTAGTATTGCAGCAAGTTATATCTGTTTCTACGTTATAATGACGTCTGCAATAATGTACCGCGAAAGAAAATACCGTCAGCAACATATTATATGTTGCTATGAGATTTATGTGAAAATGAGTTTAATGAAAGAATGAGTTGAAATTCACTGACATTAAAAAAAAATAATGAATATTCTGTCAGTGAAAAAAAAATGTTTAAACACATTATGATACGGGTCATCGATGAAAAAGTTAACTGGGATCAAACTTACGAGGGACTGATGTTTAAGTGTTACCCCTCGGGGTAACATATCTGTTTCTGAACGTGACGAGTCACTGAAACAGACGAAAGGCATTGTCAGGTACATTTGCGAATTGTTTGGTAGCAATTCTGTATACCTGATAAGCAAACCAGCTCACTGAGCTTACAGTCCTTATGGAGTTCGAGTTCCTTTTTGTTAACTTTTACTGGGGAAAAGAAACCAATTTTAAATCAGTTGCCCCCGTATAGTAACACACTGGAACATTACGGAAATACAAACTAAATTATGAGATAAAACTATGAGATAAATTATGCTACATGAGGAAAATGGCCTACGGAAATGAAAATTGCCTCGTCGCTAAAAAGCAAAACCCCTGTGAGACTGACCTTACAGGAACTATATACAAGCGTCAGTCTGGGGCAATGACAAGACTCTATATACAAAAGTATTGACTGTAAGGGCACTGCTGTACTACTTTCCATCTATCAAACTACAAAGACTGATTTCGCACCGTTTGTAACATTACAACACCCAGTCCCGCGAATCCATCCAGGCTGGTTTCCGCCTCGTGCGCACTGGTTTTGGACTCTCCTGCGTTACCTCAAGAGTACGAGGTAGAAGTCCTGGTGACCCAGGCCTTCTCCTCTGTGGGATGGTATATCGAGCTGGCGCTGCCTCCTGAATATGGTTCTCTGACTCAGCACCAGCATTGTCTGATATCGAAATATCCAACGCAGAAGAGTTCTGATGGATGGGTTCATCGGACAGGGTTTCATGCTGACTGTTCTCCCGGCTAGTTTGTTTACAAGGGAGAGCCATGAATGGTAGCAGCAAATTCCTGTGCAACCTTCTGATTTTCCTGCTCCTTGATTGGGTTGACTTAACCTCAAACACAGGAATATCAGGATTTGGCTGGCGCACCACAGTATATGGCTGCTGCTCCCATTTGTCCGCCAGTTTCTGCTTGCCGCGCAGACCAACGTTTCTTACGAGGACAAGGTCACCCGGATGTAAACAACCAGAGCTCCTGACTCTGAGGTCATAGTGCCTCTTATGTTGGGCTGCACTTTGCTTTGCAGTTTCTTGCGCTTTCTTGTATGCAAAGTGCAGGCGTTCCCTTAATTTCTTAATATACTCAGTCTTACTGGACGCAGACTGAGTATCAGGAGACAGGCCGAGAAATGCATCAATCGCAAGTCTCGGATGCCTCCCAAACATCAAGAAATAAGGGGAGTAACCAGTTGAGTCATGGAAGGTCGCATTGTATGCATGCACCAATGTTGGCACATGCGCCTTCCAATCACTCTTCTGGCTCTCTTCCAACGTTCCCAGCATTTTCAGAAGCGTCTGGTTAAATCTCTCGCATTGCCCATTCCCCATAGGATGATAGGGCGTTGTCCGAGACTTCTCGACTCCAGCGATACTACACAGCTCCTTTATGAGGTTAGACTCGAAGTTCTGACCTTGGTCACTGTGTATTCTCGCTGGAAATCCGTAGTGGACAATGAAGTTCTCAAACAACACCCGGGCCGTTGTTCTAGCCGTCTGATTCCTCGTAGGGAATGCTTGGGCGTAACGAGAGAAATGATCCGTGATGACCAAAATGTTCTCGTAACCTCCCTTAGAACGTTCCAAAGAGAGGTAATCCAGGCATAGTATTTCTAGTGGTGCGGATGAGAAAATGTTCACCAGCTTAGCACTCCTCTCTTGCTGAGTTTTACGGAGTGTGCATCTAAGACACTGTCCCACCTTTTCTCTGATATAAGAGTCTATGCCTGGCCAAAAGAAACGTTGTTTGACCAGTGAAATGGTACGGTCTCTCCCTTGATGACCAAGGTCATCGTGTAGAGCACGGAAAATGGTGTCTCTATAGTCAAGGGGCATGACCAGTTGTTGAAACTCCTGTTCATTGATGACAGCTCTTCTGTACAGGACGCCATCTTCAGACAGAAAGAGACGATCCCAATCCTTGAGATAACGACGGTCTATTGTAGGACTGGATCGGGTTAGCGAAGCTGGAACCCGAGATCCTGTCTGTAGATGGTCGATTATACATCTAAGTGTAGGGTCGTCTCGCTGAGCTTTCCGCCAATCTTTAGAAGATAAAGCGTTAGCTTCCAGCATCTGTTCAGGGATGCCGTCTGTAGGATCTGTGGGATCTGTGAGAGCCATGCATTCAATGAACGGACACTCATCTGCACTGACAGTGACAGACTGGCAAATCGCTTTCAGAACTTCCGGGAAAATGATATGTTCCGACTCTGGAGTCTCTAATCGCGATAAGCCATCCGCATCAGAATTATTCCTGCCACTCCTGTACTTGATGCTGAAGTTATAGTTGGAGAGGGAAGCTACCCAACGTTGTCCAGTAGCATCAAGCTTTGCTGTGGTGAAAATGTAAGTAAGAGGGTTATTGTCAGTAACAGCCTCAAACTTGCTACCATAGAGGTAGTCGTGGAATTTTTCCACCACAGCCCATTTCAACGCCAGAATTTCTAGCTTGTGCGCTGGGTAGTTCCTCTCTGCAGGCCTTAAACTTCTGCTGGCATATGCGATCACCCTCTTTCTACCATTCTGTGCCTGATATAATACAGCTCCGAGGCCATTCGAACTCGCATCAGTATGGAGAGTGAAGGGCTTGCTATAATCAGCATATGCCAGTACAGGAGGGTTAGTAAGATGGTGTATTATGGTTTCAAAACTGGTCTGCTGGTCTTGACCCCATGTGAAAGGTGTTGCATTCACATTTTTCTTCTTTCCTTTGGTCTTTGTAGGATGGCCAATAAGCAAATCTGTCAAAGGTCTAGCTATGGCAGCATATCCTTTAACGAAGCGACGATAGTAGCCCGTAAATCCTAGGAACTTACGGACGTCCTTCGTATTTTGAGGAACAGGCCACTTCTTGACGGCCTCTATCTTTGACGGATCGGTGTGGATACCCTCCTTGGAGACGACATGTCCAAGATAGAGCCCTTGGTCACGAAACAGCTCGCATTTTGACGGTTTCAGCTTAAGGTTGTGCTCCTGCAACCGCTCGAACACGGCTTGAAGCCTATCAATGTGCTCTTCAAAGGTTGAGGAAAAGATGATGATGTCGTCTAAGTAGATTAAACAATCTCTCAGATTTAGGTCACCCATGCACCTTTCCATCAACCTCTGAAAGGTTGCCGGGGCATTGCACAACCCAAACGGCATGCGATTTGCCTCGAAGAATCCAAGTGTTCCAACTTGGAACGCTGTCTTAGGTTTGTCTTCCTCCTTTAGTTCCACCTGCCAGTAGCCTGCTTTCAAGTCCAAAGTCGAAAAGTACTTTGCGCCAGCAAGCAGGTGTAGGCTGTCATCAATACGAGGGATGGCATATGCGTCCTTTTTAGTGCGCTGGTTCAGTTTCCTGTAGTCTATACAGAACCTGATTGTGCCATCCTTCTTCCTGACAAGCACTACGTTGGAACTAAAGGGGCTGGAGGATTCCCGTATTGCACCGACTTGGAGCATTTCCCTCAGATGTTCTCTAACCTCTTGAAAAAGAGCTGGGGGAATGTGCCGGTATGGCTCCTTAAAGGGTGCCTCATCCTCAAGATTTATCTCGTGTTTCACAGTATGAGTGTGGCCAAGATCTAACGGCCCACGAGAAAAGATATGCTGCCACCTTGACAGGAATTCTTGAGCTTTCTCCTTTTCTGTTTCTGTCAAACAGGAACCGCTCAGATCAAGTTTGATGGTATCAGTGTTTTCTGATACTGTTGCCTGCTGTTGTTGGACATTAACAGTTGATGTTTTCCCTGACTTTGATGTTATGTCAGCTGATCTCAGAACATCAACTTCATTGAGCTCACAAATCAGTGACTTAGCTGGTATAGTCACTGCCTTAGCAGAAATATTGCAGATCCTAACAGGTATTCTGGCGGATGTTCCCGGCTTGTTAAGACCCACTACTCTCGGGCAAACAAGAAGTCTAGATGTTGTGCCATCTTCCGCTGGTTCTGTCACCACTGCCTCAACATCTCTAGTTTTACGAGCAAAACCTGTGATAAGTTTGCTCTCCAGAGGCTGCAACACTATTTTGTTAGTCGTTTTAACGACGCCAGCTTGCTTGTTGCAGATTGAGGTCATAGCCAGCTTCCAAACCTCTGGAACATCACTGTCGTCTGATGAAGCAGACTTGAACTGCCGAATAATGTTGGTACCAACAATGACAGGTACAGTTTCAGTGTATTCCGTCAGTGGAACCACCAACATTGGCACACTGATCTGTTCATGCCGTAAAAACGGAACAGTTATATTGACAGTAACATATCCTTTGTATGGTAGGATATATCCGCCAGCCACCTTTATGTCCAGATCAAAATTTTCAAGTGGCAATATTTCTGGTTTTGGCTCTAGATGTTCTAAGAACTCTTCTGTAACGGTACTTATCATGGAACCCGAATCTATGAGTGCTCTAGTTGCAACCTTATTAATGAAAACTATATCCTCATTTCCTTTCCCTACTATTTGTTCCAGTATGTTACTATTAGGGCCCTGAGATGTTTCACTGTCTCCCATCTGCCCTGCGAGGGAGACAGTTATCGGTTTAACGGGTCTTGACTTTCTTTTTCTTTCTTTTCGGGTTCTTTCGCTGTATTAGTTTGGGGTGTTCGTGATGATGACCAACTGCCACCTCGGCCACGTCCCCTGTAATATGACTTGTTCGGCGTACCTTTGCTTAAATTGTCCAACCTTTTCTCAAAACCTTCCATCTTTTTAACTATATCTATGAGCAGTTTTGTATTTGAGTCTTGTTGGACAGTCTGATGTTGGATTTCTATTTTACTGCTAGTATCTTTATCTTTAATCTTAACGGGTTCCTCTTTAACAGATTTAACTTCAACTTTCAAGTCTTTCTGTAGTGTACTTTTCTCCTGTGACATTACAATTCTATCTTGTGACAGTTCATATTCTGCCGCTCTGACCTTCGTCCTAAGCATTTCAAATCCAACTTTGTCCTTCTCGAAATGAACTCTTGTCGCATTTTTGAGTTCAGTGCTGCGTAATCCACGCCAAAACTTATTCTTTAACATTTTATCCTTCTGACTGTCGCTCACATGTCCTTTCTCTTTCGCCTTCTGGTAAATCTCTTCTAAACGTATACTCCACAGAGTTACACTCTCATTTTCCTTCTGTGTTGCATTGTAAAATTCTTGCAGCACGCTTTCTCCAGTGGCGACATTTCCAAAAATACATTCTAACTTTTCCTTTATTTGCTTTGATGTAGCTTGCGCTCCTAATGTGACTAAAACCTTTCTCGCCTGGCCCCTTAAAGAATTTCTAATGGCCTGATTCACTATGTACTCTGGGTACACAGTAGAATCCATCAGGTACTGGGTCTCAAGTCGCCACTCTTCAAAACTGCTTTCATTCTTTGGGGTTGGATCAATCCCAGAGAAACTATTTACAAATGGTTTTACAAGATGAGTAACTTCATTCTTTGATGTTGGTTTATCTATCTCATCTGACCCTACTTTCGGTTTAGTCACATCTTCGTTCTTGCCATCTCTCTGACTTTCGTTAGTACTTTCTCTCTTGTGTTCTTCACTAGAAACTTTCTCGGGAACTTTTTCTAAATTAAGTTTTGTCCTGATTTCATTCTCTTTCTCTTGAAGCTCCCTTTCCAGTTGTTTAAGGTAATTCTCTTTTCGACCAATCTCTTTTTCTCTTTGGGCTAAACCCCCTTCACTTTCTTGCTGTTCCTCTGATTCTTTCTTGTCTTCCACAACTTGCTTTCCTGCAGAGTCGGCAAGGGTTACAAATCGTTCTTCCAACTTTCTAATATACGTGTCTTTTCTTTCAAGTTCCTTTAACTGTGCTGCTTGCATTTCCTGTATTCTTTTCTCTTCTGCTTCTCTCTGTGCTGAAAGCTGATTCCCTAACTCCGTTATATAGGTCATCAGTTTTTCCATCTCTTCACTGCTTGATAGTTGGGGATCTTCTGGTTCTGGTTTAATGTTGCCTTCTCTTTGCTCCATCTGCTCGGTCGCCCTTCTTCTTTCATACTCTTCCAACTCTCCGAAATGTGTCAGTTCATATGAGTCCTTTGCATTTGTTCTGCCTGTAAAAGGTAATTTCTCCTTCGGTCTCACAACTGGTTTATCTCCTCTGTCCTTTTCCCATGCATTAATAGCTTTAAGAAGCTCCGTCTTTCCTATTTCATGTCCACCTTGTCTCCTTTCCCCTTGAAACTGTCTTGCATTTACTATCCCCTCGAAGTCTAGTTTGCCTTCTTTCTCAATTTCTTCTAACTCCCTTTTCAATTCGGTTTCTCGTTTATGTAGTAAGTCTATCTCATGCCTTTTTCTTAATTCTTCCTGTTTCCTTTGTTTCAGTAATTTTGCGAGTCTCTCTTCATCTTGTTTGATCAATATTAATTGCTTTCTCCTTACCATTTCATCATTCACTTTCTTCTTTCTTCTTTCCATTGCTATAACTCTTTCCTTCAGCTGACTTTCTTCATATAGCCTTTGCTTGCTCTTGTGTGCCATCATCTCTGCCTGCAGCTGTAAGGCTTTAACTCTTTCTAGAACATTCTTCCCAAGGCTGCCATCATAATCCTCTGCTTCTGATCTCTCCATTTCAGTTTTCTCGAAACTAGAGACAGGCGTGCTACTATCCTTCTTAATAATACTCTTCGGAGCATTTGTAATTGAGTCCTCGACCCTCTTAAGAAAGGTTGGCGTTGAAGGTTTCTCTGTCGGATGCCTAGAGATTTCTGTCAAGCCTAGACCTCCTTTTACCCCTTCTGCCTTGACCCTTTTCACTTGCTGATCCGTCTCCTCATCTCTATTCTTTATAGAGAACTGTTCTAAATAACTTTCAGGTTCTTCATAATCATACACATCTTCATCTTCGTCATACCGGCCTAGCCTATCATCAAACTCATTTCTACCATCATTCTGCAGTATTTCTGCTAACTCAAGTCTTCCCTTTCCTTTATCTTTTATCATTTCTTCTACTACTTCTCCTTCATCACGAACATCATCGTCCAGAGCGTTCATAGACTCTATATATTGCTCAAGTATATCTTCCTCTCTCTCTTCTAATTCACCTGGTCTTTCATCTATATCGAGGCCTATCTGTTCTGTTATTTTGGTCTTCTCTTTGATTTCTCTGTCCAAACTTTCCTTTAAGCTCTGAAGCTGTCTCTGTCGCCTTTCTAGTTCCAACTGAACTTGTCTTTCATCACGCTTCTGCTTTCTTATTTCTCTCTCCATCTTCTGTCTTTCGTGAGCAGATCTATCCATGTTCTTCTTCTCCCTTATAGCTTTATATTAACTTTATTTGGTAATATCTTATCTGAAGATATCAATTTCTTCAGCTTTTGCTTTGTTTCCAATGAATGGTCAATGACCTAGTTTTTTATGCAGCCAGAACTACTAACTGGGATGCGATCAGTTTTTTTTCTGTTTCCAGAACTTAAAACTGACATTTACTTCTCTGTGTATGTGTTGTCACTCAGCTTTTTTTAGTAGAGCTGCTAACTACTGTCCATGTTAAGTCCAAAGGAGTTGATGATCATTAGTTGTCCTTCAGTCTATCAATGATATTTTTTTTTTAATGCCAGAAAATTAACTGGTGTCTATGAATGTCTGTCTTAATATTCACTTATGACAGAAATTGTAACCTCTTTCCAGTCAAAAGTGGCACAGAATGTAATTTTCAAGTGGCATTTCGCACAACATATTAACCTCTGCTAAAGTCAACCACAGTTATCAACCTTTGATAATATCCACCCAGCTTATCAACATCTGCAAATGACCAATTCTAAACTTAATCAACCTCTGCCAATGTTAGAGTATCAAACTTAACATCCTCTTCTAATGATTCTTTCGACCACAATTAACCATGAATCAACTATTTACCTAAGCTGAAATCTAGCTGATTATCACCCCTTTAAAATATATTCAACTATCAACCACGTGCCTCAACAAATCGGCTTTCAATTATCAACACTGCACTGCAAAACTTATATATCAATAACAGCTAACCACTAATTCAGTTAACACTTATCAGCTGTCAGATCATTAATCAACTATCAACTAACTACTATTTACAAGTAAGCTAACTATCACTCACTAGATTAATGTCAACCTCAACTATCAACTACAAATAAACTCACTTTAACTAAGAATTACCGGTTCACTATATCTAACTCATGTTGATTCAAGCACTATCAACTTCAAGTTGAAATTCAATCAACAATCAACCATCAACCATCAACTCATAAAAGACACGGGTTTAGCTTATCAACCTTCAATATATATGCCAACTGTAATCAACTTATGAAATTCTGATAATCAGTTTCTACTAACAAGAGCTTTAGGTAAATAATCAACCACTAGCAATCACTCAACCATCGACCAACAACTTTTGATAACCATCTGAATTTCACATATACAAACTGAATGTCAACCACCTAGGAGTTTTGATATAACTTATTTGTCCTTATTTTTTTAATTACGATTCTCTTATAGACTAAATGTCAGGCAAGTCTCTCAACCACCAACCATAAAGCAAATACCATCAACAGTTGATCACTTCACAGAAATTGTCAATGTATTTGTAGCTCTATTCCAGTGGTATTTTGATTAACCGAACGTATTTTCATTCAGTTGTCAACCCCGACTTCAGAAATCAATTTCCGCGACAAAAATTATCAACTGACTCACCTTTCCATATGCTTCAAAACTTCGCGTAGCCCTGAGTATGATTCACTGTTTTTTTTTTTTTTTTTTTTTTTTTTTTTACAGCTTGGCAATGTAGGACTAACTGCAAATATCCCTGTTTTCAAGTTTGTTTTTTTTAATTTCCACTAACCATGTTTATTTATTTCTCTGCGTTTTTATTTATTTATTTATTCTATTTTATTGTGTGTGTGAGCAGTGGTTTTATCCTTATTAATTTTTAGAAGTATACCTCCGGTGTTTATAAAATATTGGTGTACCTTAGTAATTTTAAGGTGTATACTTCAGGTCTTTATTCAGTATTTTATACCTTACTTATTTTTAACAGTGTACTTCAGGTATGTTTAGTATGTTGTACCTTATTAATTTTTAACAGTATACATCAGATTTGATTGTACCGTTTTCCACCTTTATAATTTCTAGCAGTATACTTCGGATAGAAATATAGTATTTTTATACCTCGGTTATTTTAAGCAGTTTACTTCGGGTATGTATCTCGTATCTGATCCCTTTGTAATTTTTAGCAGTATATCCCGGATAACATTTTTTTTTTTTTTATTTTGTGGAATTTTCTTTTTTCACGCAAAATATGTTTAGTTTTTGGTTAACTGAACAATACACAGAAATAAATTTCCATGGTTCACATGTGTCAGTTCTTTTGTTTTCTCAGTATCCTTCTTTTTGTTTTCGCGAAGTATATTTAGGTTTCATTAACTGACCAATACACAGAAATTAATTTCCATGGTTCACATGTGTCAGCTTATTTTAGGGAGTCGTGACGACTAATTCATACACAGAATTTTAAATATTCGCTTATCGCAAAAATATTTTTCTGTGACTAATTGAATTATTTGTCAGTCACTGTTTTAATGGGTCACCTGTGGCAAATTCAGAAACAGAATAGAAGATTCTGCTGTAAACTGAATTTATTTCGTGCCACTATAATGAGCACTTACCATGTGGTACCAAGGGAATGATACATTTTGGGGGAAGAGCTTTTTGCAGATCAGCTGAGCTTTCTAACAAAAGCGATGAAAATGTCGCGATGCCTTCCACTTGAAAATATAATTTCCTGAAAACTTTACAGTATTCCAGGATAATCAATTTTCAAACGCATTCTGTATTGTTGAAAAGAGAGAAAGAGAAAAAAAAATATGTATGAGCTACTGTGATAAATCTTGAAAACAGAGTTGTTTTCAAGCTGAAGCTGAAGTAATAAATGAATACAATGTATTCTATTACATTTGTAGTAGTAATTCACAATAAATTTGAATTCAGTTTAATTAAAGTGATTGTGTCTTACTTTAGATGATGTAGTAGCTCAGAGATTTGAGGAAAAGAGAAAAAAAAATTCAATGCACTGGCCGGTATTCGAACCACCGCGAGACACAAACTTATAGTTTACAAGACTTGCCTCTGTTCCATTACGCTATGGCCCCGTTAGCTGACTGAGAGGAATTTATCAGGTATATAAGCTTTACACTGTCGCTACTCTAATGTAATTGTGTGTATGCACGCGGAACGATCAAAGCGCGGGAAATTTACCTTACAGCGTGAGGTGACATATGGAGCACATGGTACTTTTTCAAGAACAGTTTCAGAATTTGGCGTTTGGGAAGCAAATTCTTTTGTATTTGAGGATTAGCAGTTTTACAGGGAAGTCAATTTAAGATGTTGAATTGAGACTTTGCTGTCAGGGCGGGGTTGGCTTATTGGATGATAGGATATTGGTCACGGAAAAAAGCTATCGGATTTGGCGGAGACCTGGACAGGAGAGCAGGGTTGACAGAAGTGGACTAACCCAGTGATCGACCAAGAGAAATTAACTGTCACTATGCCATCATACTTTCATTCTTACAGCCTGCTGAGGGGTGATGTATGATTAAAATCTGATAGATGATATGATGAGAAAAAGATGATTGGCGATGAACAGTATTTACAGATGCGTACTATATTCAATACGGCGGAACGCTCAAAAGTAAACAGTCGAGTGGATGTGTCATGGTGCACCTGTGTCTATCTCTGCATGCGGACCCGGATCAGACGGCTTTTGTTCGCTTAATTTTATGGATCTAGGCAGAGAAAACACACACGTTATACCTCATCGAGACGCATGTTTACTTCAGGTACCGTCTTGCAATGTGAAAGTCTTATGTCAAGTAATACCTTTGAAAAGTAATGCCTATGTTTAAGCATTGTGGAAATGTAAAAGGTTCCTACCGTAACAAGAATGTTCCATCCATCCTTAAACGAATCACAATGTGTCACATGATCACAAAGTTAAAGTTATATGTACAGTTCAAGACCGAGGTACACGATCTTGTCAAGTCACTAAGAGGCTGATGAACACAGTTTCGAAGTCCGTTGCTGAATCGGTAGGGTCACTCTTTCTTTCTTCTTTCTTCCATTTACGCCTTAACCCCTGAAGGGGACACAGACGGTGTACTTTTTGTACACTCCGGTGTTGCAGGATGAAAGCCTACGTATAGCCATGTAGCTATAGTAGGGATCTTTAACCTGCACAGGGGATGACTCTCCCTGCACAGGGGGCCTCCAGTTAACGTCCCGATCCGAAGGACGGCACACTTGTTAGCATCATCCCTGCAAATGATGCTAGAAAAACGCGTTCGGACATAGGAAGATTTCGCCTCGGGCGGGATTCGAACCCACGACCTCTGGCTTCAGAGTCAAGTGCACTAACCACTGAGCCACCGCGCTTCTTTTTTCACTCCATTGTGATCACAGTCGATGTCAACGAATTAAGCGTGGGCCCACTTTGAATGAAGAAACACGTGTTCAGATGTAAACAAATAGAGTTCCGGAACTGAGTATGACGTCACCAAACGTGAATATCCGGATCATGCGCAGTAGATGAAGGGAATGTCCCAGTAATGGCTATGGCATCTCGTTGTCACGTGCGTGCAACGTTGGCAATTTCACGCTGGCCACCAATTTATCGCGGGGTATGGGCTGAATTCGTATGTTCCCAGCCAACCCACGGGGTTCTTTAATTACCAAAACCAAGCCTGCAAATATATTGCAAAATATATTTAATAGAGAGACATATACGAGGTGTGTTTTGTATGATGACGAGTAGATGACTGCACCTGAAAAATACAAATACATAAAATACAAACAAGTCACACAAAGCATACATGGACGTAAAAGACTTTATGAACAATACATAAATATGGATGGATGGTAGAACCTTAGTTTCAGACAATGACATGCGTTCTCCACCTTGCTGACGTCACCACCAAACAAAAGGAAAAGAGAGCTTTTCCATAGAAATATAGAATAACTTACTTAAATACCATGAAACTGAACGCACTTCATGAATCCTAAGAATATGCTAATTAATGCCAAATGAATGAAGTAAATGAGCTACATACCTGCAAATATATTGCAAAATATATTTAATAGAGAGACATATACGAGGTGTGTTTTGTATGATGACGAGTAGATGACTGAACGCATCAGCGCTTAACACAGGTGAATACATAATTCACACTGGACATCCCTACACCCACTACAGACACACCCAACATCTAGTATATGAGGAGGCGGAGAACCGGGTCGGGAACAAGGCTATAGGGAAGACCATATAGAGAAAGGTAGCTTAAATAAGGGCTTCAATGAAAGCCTTATTTTACCCTGTGACATATGTCGGAATCCGCCAACATTTGCTTAGTTAGTGTTAATTAGGGTAATGTGGATAATAGCACTATAGTTACTATAGGTTTAATTGTGTCCAGGTGTCTGAAACCATCAGAACCAGATCAATACTGGTACTACAATCATTCACCAGGACCTGTGATCGGGGAAGCTAGTCCCTAGCCCTTACAAAAGAAGTTTAGTTAACTTAGTAACTGAATCCTCTGCACACTCGGCAGCAGATATAAGGGAATCTTCCAGGGAATCCCAATTTCTGATAGTCAGGGGGAAGAAACTGGACTTGTAAATGTCAGTTCCAGCCAATGGATTTTGATATGCCAGGAAATGATGATCTCATGCTTATTGTATCTCTAACAGCCTGTATACTGTCATGTTTTATACATTTGTTAGTGTTGTGAGCCTACTTCGGTGATCCTTCATACCATCAAGAGGTCTTCCGAACATCGCCAGGCGATTCCCCGACGACAGACGGAAATCACCGGAGATAGGTCACGTGCGAGTTCCGCACGAGGGACTCGCCCTCACTCCACCACCAGCTCTTGACCTGAACAGACCTAGTCGTTCGTCGGGACCGGAGCGCTATAAAGGTGAGCACATGTTTAACAACTGGCGCTGCGACGTATAATTGGTAGCGCGGGTAAGTCCCAGTGCAATTTCCTTGCAATTTATTCTCTGACGCAGAATTTTTTTCTGCCATTTTTTGTTCTGCTTCGGACTTTTTCCGTAGCCGAATTTTACATTCTGTGTCAGCGCCCAGAGTATCCTTGTTGACCCTGTATCCTTTATTTATGCTAAGTATTATATATTTTGCGTAAATTTTCTATTGTTTCAGGGTATTTTTGTGATTTTTGAGAATTTCACCGTAAAATTTCTTTCTTCCAAACCACGTGCTTTTCGGTTTATTTGCGGCCATTTTGGTTATTCCAAAATAAACCGGAAACAGTTTCAAAACCCCGGAAACTGTCAATTTTCAAGTTGTAAGTTTATATTTTCTCAATTTTTGGACACTTTAAGAGTATTTCAGTCATTTTCTGAAATATATTTCTCAATAGGTTTACTTGTACTTAGTATTTACTTACGGTGAGGTTCTTCATTTCATTCTAAATAAACTTAAAAACATTTATTTTCCTTACTTACTTTTCTCTAGTCAGCATCATGAATATTTGCACTGCTTCAGTGAATGATTTGGCCACAATTGCCAATGTAGGCCCCTTAACAGCCAAAAGAATTATTAATTTGAGGGATGACGTCCTTGCTGGAAACCGTAATCCCATTACAGTGGCAGATTTAGCTGCCATTAGACTGTCAGTGGAAGAATGGCAGTCTTTAATTGACAATGGCACAATAGCCCTTGATCCACTGCCAGAAAAAGAGGCTGAAAAGCCTGACCCAGGCCAATCAAGATACGTCACTCATGACCAAATGATGGATGCAATCAGGTTGGTTGTTCAAGAACAATCCGCAGTGATTGGCAAACACATTGCTGCTCTAAAAACTGAGGTAACTGGTCAGGTATCTGATCTGCATTCTCAAATGACAGATCAGGTATCTGACCTGGAATCCAAGGTTTCCAACCAGATTGCAGACATGCAGTCATCTTTCACTCAGGGTATGAGTGACGTTGAGCAAAGGTTGGCCATGGAAATTCATGGAAATAGCCGTCAATGCACATACCTTTCAGAAAGGGTAGATGAGGTTCAGGCACGGTTTGATGACGTCCGGAGAATTATTTCTTCGGAAATTCCTCAAGTCGTGCCTGGTTTTCAGCCAAGGACAGTGGCTGGTATTATGTCAAGGGGTATGGCAGAGAGAAAAGACATGGAGGCACCTGTCACTTCTGCACAGGATTTGCCTGGTGTTTCCACCCAGGGACCACAGGGTATTTCTACCCATGGAATACCCGGTGCTCCCCAACAGCCAGTGAAAGAAGAAGGTGCCCCTACTAAACAGCTTACCTTCGAACAGGCTATAATAAAAAAACTTATGTCCCCCATTCCAACAGATGGAATTTACGCAGGTAAAGCTGAAAAAGGGCCTAGTGGTGATGGCGTCAAACCACCCACTTTAACGTCATCTGTGGCTACACAGGGCACTGCTGTGACTTCCACTGCAGTAACTTCCAAAATAATTAAGCCACTTGCTCCGCCCCCTGATCCTGATGGTCATTACATCAAGCCATTAGAGGGGCCACCTAAACCCAAGGACAAAACAAAGGAAAGAGGCCGTTCGAAGGTTAAAGGTTCGAATTCGGAGTCATCGGATGGGGAGTCTGACAGGAGCGTCTCGCCACTGCCCCCAAAAATGGAGGTCTTTTCAGGGGACCCTAAGGGTCTGACCTGGTCGAGTTTCATTTCCAAGTTTGACAGAATAGCAAAGAGACGAAACTGGACTAAGCGAAAGCGCCTGGAGCGTCTCTTTGATTGTCTGTCAGAAAAAGCGCTGGAATATGCAAACCGGTCTGATGGGCGTAATAGCTACCGGAAACTCAAACAGGAGCTTGGATTGAGGTTCGACCTTAAAGAGGCACCAGTGGCTGCTCGTCAGAAACTCCATCTGATGAAACAGAATGAGGATGAAAGTTTAGAAGAGTACCTTCAGCGGGTACTTACTTCCGCAATGGATGGTTTCAGCACTGCGGACAATAATACCGTCCAACAGTTGGCCACGGAAGCATTCCTCCGTGGCTGTAAGCATAAAGAGGCCTCTGCCTATGTTTTTAATGAATCCCCAAGGACCATCCAAGAGGCCTGTCAGAAAGTAAAAACGGTACTGGCAAACCGAAAAGCCATTTTTGGTACTAAGGTCAGTTTCCAGGAAAGAGCCTTTACACTCGAAGAAGAGCGTAGAGTTTCTGAAATGGAAAAACAAATACAGAACTTGACCACTGTTTTCAGGAGGTCATCTCCCTCTCCACTCAGAGATCAAAATTATAATGAGCCTCGCCGGTACCCCTCCTCTTCTTGCCAGTATGGTTCCTGGGATCCCGAGAGGAGACCCCGGTCTCCTTCCTATGGAAAGGGCTGGTCTCCTCGAGATTACAGACCAGATGGGTATGGAGACGATGAGTATCGTCGTGGCCGGTCCCCTACAGTAAGACAAAGGGATGGACCTAGACAAAGGTCTCCACTTCCGGCCCCAAGACAGAATGATAGGTTCTCCTATCAACAAAGCCCTGTAAGAGGAAATGCAAGAGGTAGGTCACCTTATGCTTATGATAGAAATAGACCAGAACCTCGTGGCTACAGGGATAGGTATAATTCCCCTGGGTACAGGGATAGGTATAATTCCCCTGGGTATGGGACCCGGTCCTCTCCTGAAAGACGTCCTTATAATTACCCCCCACGAGGACCATCTCCCATTAGATACCAGGACAAAGAACCATATCCTGGTACTTCAAGTCAGAAGCCACCAGATACTGCCCCAAACATCCAACAGCCACCTAAGGTCCGCAGTGTTGACTCATCCCAGGACCGACTACCTGACCAAGATTTAAACTTGGAAGGGCTAGTCGTTCCAGCGACAGACTTCTAGTCCGGTCAGATCTGGGTCGCCAGTGTGAAGTGTTTCAGGTTTCGCTTCCGAGTCAAAGAAATATGACCGTATCCGTTTCGACTTTGATAAATGGTTGTACTACTGAAGCAGTAATAGATAGTGCCGCTATGGTGACATTGGTGCAGGAGGAGCATTTTCATTCGGTTTTCACACCTCGAGATTTTGGGCCAGTTTGTGTTATCACGGGGATAGGCACAGATCCTGTACATGGGCAACTAGTACACAATGTGCCTATAACCGTTGGTACACAAACTTTTCTGCATACAGTTTGTGTAGCCCCAATTAATGACCAGTGTCTTCTGGGCCTTGACTTTCTAAAGGTCACAGGAAGTGTCCTTGACCTTGCTAATGATGTGTTGGAAATAGATGGAGATGCGATTCCTGTCAATGTCACCTTGTCGCCGGTGTTGCAGATTTCGAAAGTCGCTGTTGCAAAACGCACAGTGGTACAACCAAATACCATAGGATATATTAAAGCTAAATTGGATTCACCAATTGAAGGCTCCTTTGTCATAGAGCCAGTTTCCAACAAGAAAGCCCTGGTATCTCGTATCTATAGCCAGGACTCGCATGTTACTCTGGAAGTGATAAACGATTCAAATAGTTATATCACTTTCAGAAAAGGCAAACCGATAGGGCATGCAGAATCTGCTGCCCTTGTCACAACCGAAACATCTGATTGCAGCATTTTCAGAACAAATGTTCAGTTACAGGAGTCAGAAGACCACAAAGACTCAAAAATCAATGACCTGCCACATCACTTAAAAAATATGTATGAAAACAACATTTCGGAACTTTCGGCAGATGAAAAACTCAAATTCAAAAATCTACTTTCGGAATTTCCGGACATATTTGCAAAAGATGATTTTGATTTAGGCTGTTTATCTGGAGTGGAGCATAAAATTCAAACATATGATGAAATTCCAACTGCAGAAAAATTTAGGCGAACTCCACTCAGATTCCAAAGTCAAGAAAAAGAATATTTAGATAAACTTCTGAGGCAAGGCGTCATTGAGCCTTCTGTTTCTGAATGGTCTGCTGCTCCTGTACTCGTCCGTAAAAAGTCTGGTGAATTAAGATACTGCATAGACTATAGAGCTCTTAATGCCAAAACAGTAAAGGACAATTACAGTTTACCACTAATTGATGACTGCCTGGATTCTTTGTATGGTAAGAAATTGTTCTGCGTTCTCGATCTGTGCTCGGGCTATTACCAGATACCTCTTGAAAAAAGTTCCCGGAGTAAGACCTCGTTCAACACCCGCTTTGGCAGCTTCCAGTGGACTCGTTTAGCGATGGGGCTCTGTACGGCTCCAGCTACATTCCAGAGGGCCATGCAGTTAGTCCTTAGGGGTCTCACTTGGGAGCAGGTCATTGTTTACTTGGACGACATTATTGTTCTGGGAACTGACTTCAATGACACCATTGAGGCGTAGAGTTTCTGAAATGGAAAAACAAATACAGAACTTGACCACTGTTTTCAGGAGGTCATCTCCCTCTCCACTCAGAGATCAAAATTATAATGAGCCTCGCCGGTACCCCTCCTCTTCTTGCCAGTATGGTTCCTGGGATCCCGAGAGGAGACCCCGGTCTCCTTCCTATGGAAAGGGCTGGTCTCCTCGAGATTACAGACCAGATGGGTATGTTCCTTCTGATCCAAAACAACTTCTATCCTTTCTCGGGTTTATGAATTACCATCGAAATCATATTCCTGGCTTTGCTAAGGTCTCTTCTGACCTATATGAACTAGCTCATGCCAATACATATGACTGGTCTGACCGACATCAAGCCTGTTTTGAAAAACTTAAAGATCTCGCTATCTCTGCACCAGTATTAGCTCATCCTTCACCAGATGGGTTATTCATTCTGGACACCGATTCATCAGGAACTCAAATAGGCGGGGAACTATCCCAAGTTCAAAATGGGGTAGTTAAGCCTATCTGTTACGCTAGCCATGTCCTAATGAAACAACACAGAAACTACTGCACCACACGTAAGGAACTTTTGGCAATCATTAAGTTCTGTCGCCAATTCCGGCATTATTTGCTGGGAAGATTCTTCCTCATAAGAACAGACCACAATAGTCTTGTATGGTTAACACGGTTTAAGTACATTGAAGGTCAGTTAGCACGTTGGATTGAAGAGCTGTCCCAATACAACTTTAAAATTCTTCACCGCCGAGGCGCAGAACATATAAATGCGGACGCTCTAAGTCGTATTGAAGATACTCTGAAAGAGTGCGACTGCTACAGAGCCGGCATGTCGGTGGAAAATCTTCCCTGTGGGGGATGTCCGTATTGCCGCCGCGCACATAGGCAATGGGCTAGGTTCAACGATGATGTCGATGATGTGGTGCCATTGGGTGTCCGTAGCGTAGTGATGGGTAGTGCGGATCCATCTGCCCCAGGAAACCAGGTAGTCTCTAATTGGGTTGAAAGTTTGTCATCTCTCCAACTAAGGGAAGCCCAAATTAATGATCCCAACATTGGTGTGGTAATTAGGTGGATAGAATACCAATATGAGCCTACCACTAGAGAACTACAGCTCAGTAGCCCTGAAACACGTGCGCTGTGGCTGACTAAAGACCAGCTTGTTTTTCAAGATGGTGTTATGTACTATTCCTGGACAAACTTTGAAGGCCGCTCCAATTGCTTGATTGTCCCTGCAGAACTTAGGGACAAAGTATTATATTATTGTCACAATTCCAAAGACTCTGGACACTTGGGCCAGTCAAAGACAATAGACAGATTAAAGGAGAAGTTTTATTGGTACGGTTTGTCCAGAGATGGTATCATATATGTGAAACAGTGTGCTGTCTGTAATAAAAACAAGAAAGGGAATCGAACACCCCGTAGTGCTCTTGAAACCTATCATGCAGGTTATCCAATGGAACGAGTCCATCTTGACATTTTGGGACCATTTACACGCAGTATCTCTGGCTCAGTTTACATCCTGGTCATGGTGGATCAATTTACTAAATGGGTTGAGCTTGCAGCTTTGCCAGCCCAAAATGCAGAATTAACGGCAAGAGCATTTTTGAACCACTTTATAGTGACTTTTGGTTGCCCATTGGAGGTCCATACTGACCAAGGCCGAAATTTTGAAAGTGAATTGTTCCAGGCATTTTGCAAGCTACTGGAAATCACAAAAACCCGGACCACCCCCTATCATCCATCAGGAAACGGTCAATGCGAGGTTTTTAACAGAGTAATCTTACAAATGATCAGATCCTATTTGTCTAGAGGTGTAAAGAACTGGGACGAGCATCTTCCTCTGATATCTATGGCCCTACATTCCATGAAAAACAAATCTACAGGTTTTTCGGCCAATATGTTAATGCTGGGGAGAGAAACAATACAGCCCATAGATTTGATTCTAGGCCTGCCTAGGCAAACTCCTCAGGACCCACCAGACTGGGTTGCCACACTCACCAGTAATCTTTCAAATATACATACTCTGGCAAGGGAGAAAATTGGCCAAACTCAGCTTCGCCAGAAGAGAGATTACGATCTTAGGGTGCTTCAGAACTCCTACCAAGTTGGTGATGTTGTCTATTTACGGGACACATCCACAAAGATTGGCATAAGCTCCAAATTAAGACCACCATGGACTGGTCCTTTCCTTATCTCAGCTGCTCGTGCCCCAATCTATACACTTCAAGGCAGAAAGAAAACATTAGTTGTTCACCATGATCGGCTGAAACCATGTCATGATTCAACCTTTCCTCTATGGTTGCAAAGGAAGAGGCATAATCTCCTTGATACTTTGCCCATAGACAATGAGGGGGAGGATCAGGACAGTGAGCCGGATGAGCCTGTAGAGGACCAGCCTCCGGATGTGGCGGTATTGTTTGATCCTGATGAAACACTACCCTACATGTTGGGGGAAGATCCAGACATAACGCTTCCGTTGGGGGATGACAATGATACTGTACCCGACACGGCTGCGGATCCTGATAACCTTTCGCAAAATTCCTCAGGCGACCCAGACCTCGATATTGGCTCGGAGTCTGAAACTGAAGAGCCAACCCAGTTACCAAACTTAGGATATACTAGGGCGGGCAGGAAAATACAACTTCCTGCTCGATTCAGAGATTAATTCATTTTTAACAGTCATTTTTGCTCTAGCTTGTATGTTGTGTAAAAATGGCTGTCATCATTTTTTTTATTCAACAGTCATTTCTGCTCTAGCTTGTATGTTGTTTAGTAATGGCTGTCATCATTTTTTCTTATACAGTCATTTTTGCTCTAGCTTGTATGTTGTGTAAAAATGACTGTCATCATTTTTTTTATTCAACAGTCATTTTTGCTCTAGCTTGTATGTTGTGTAAAAATGACTGTCATCATTTTTTTATTCAACAGTCATCTTTATTCTAGCTTGTATGTTGTGTAGGGATGACTGTCATCATTTTTCATTCAGCTGTCATCATTTTTCATTCAGCAGTCATTTTTGCTCTAGCTTGTATGTTGTGTAAAAATGACTGTCATTGCTTTTCGCATCACTTTTTGAACTATTTTATTCTATGTACATTCCATGATGTCAGAATAGCTTGTATGTTTTTTGATAACTCTGGGGGTGTACATGGAATAATTTTTCTATGTACTGCACGCGTAATTATTGTAATCTCACTTGCTTATAATGATTGCATGTGCTGTATTTTATAAATTTTAGTGAATGTGTCTGTAACCATGCTGAAATAGTTTGTACATTGTTCAGCCTTGCAGAGGCATTCACAATCTTAATTAATCTGGTACAGTTGTAGGCAGTGTTTGGGAATAGCTAGTATGTTGTCTACTCACTGTCTATAAATGTGGCAGGCCCATATCAAATTGATACTGTCATCTGTGAAAACTATGCACACACTATAAATCTTGTTCATAAAATGATAATATAAAAAGGCACAAAATTTTGCACTCAGTTATGCCTACATTATTTTGGAATCTGTAATTATTTGGCATTTTTAAGTTAACTGAATGGAAATTCAAATTCTAATAATCATAATTCTAGTATCCTTTCTGTTTCGAAATGCTTGGTTTACATTGGTGACATTGTCAATATAATTGTATTGATATTCTGCATTCGTTTGACGCCTATACTAGCTTGTATGTTGTTAAGGTGATACGACGTGCGCAGAATACCAATACCTTTTTCTTATCACAGGGCTTTGCTAAATGCCCTGTAAACTACAGTATATTAAGAGTCCACAAGGGGACTACCTTGCTTATTCGAATAGCTTGTACGTTGTCGTAAAGTTAGGGTGCTCCAGTTGTGGATTCCTTTTTCTTTTCCGAGCCCGAATTATCATGTCTCTTCAAAAAGGTGATCATAAAATTTTATTACATTTTTTTATAGGATGCCACCTAAGAAAATCAAATTCGAGGACACTTGCACCACCTGTGGCCAAAATACTAACCACCTTAAGAGACATGTTCTTTGGATTCATATGCCTTGGTTTATGAATCCTGTCACTGCGTGCATAGACTGCCAAACATCTGAGGGTTGTGGGAAACAACTGAACAGATTTCATGGACGGCATCAGCTGATCAGTGGTGAGACATTAATTCAGGCCTGGTTCCTGTTAATGAATGGATTTTTCATTTTCATTTACCAGAGACTAGGCCTGGGATCTCTCACTGAGCTGCTTGATTATGTCGCCGTCATAGATCTTTCAGCCACACCTCTCAGATTCTCAGAGGAAGAATGTTTCTTTCTCAGAGAATACGATAAGAGAGCCGGATTGGAACCCTTGACATCCGAAGGTTATATGGCATTTCCACCAACAAGGATAATCGTTATTTCTAATTACTTAATTATGGCACGACTATTGCCTAAATTGAGTGAAACTGCTCGAATTACTTTGAAATCGGGTGCTCGGTATGTTATGTTTGATGGTTCCAGTCCGCCACATGACCATCCCATCTTGAATATTGGAATTATAGATTCCCATTTCCACATGGATTGTCTCTCAAATCGTCATCTCACACCAAAGTTAGGTCTGAAGCGTTCGATGACTTCCCAAGCTAGGTTACTCTATGCTATTGCCAATTATGTTTTTCCAGGTCAATGGTCTAAGATTAGTGCTCAGATGGGGACGGACCCTAAACTCAAATTCACCCTAGGGGTCCATCCGCATGTGATCACTGGAAAGACAGCCATTTCCCTGTTTAACAGACTGGAAAGTAAATTGGACGAACATCCTGAGGCTGTTGGAATTGGCGAAGTGGGCCTTGATCTTACTACAACATGTCGTTGTCGTCAAACGCACAACACAAATCGTTGTTTTCAAGACAAAGTCGATGCCCAGCACCAATTCCTACGTTTCACTTTCCAGTTAGCTAAACGGCTTGACAAAGTTTTGGTTATACATGTCCGAGACAAAGGTACTGGTAAAGCGGCTAAGGAAGTATTATCTCTACTCCTTGAATGTGATCTTTCGAATACACGGATCCATCGTCATTGTTTTGTAGGGGGAGAGGAGGAATATAGGGAATGGAGCACCTCTCTCCCAAATTGTTATTTTAGCATTTCTTCTGCATCACTTAAAGACAGTAGAACTATAGCTTGGTTACTGTTACTTGAGAAACCAGATCGCTTGATTCTGGAGACAGATTCCCCTTATTTGGCAGATGAACCCATGGGCATCTATGATATTGCAGAAGGGGTAGCTCACTATTTTGGAATGAGCACCAGTGAGCTCATTAGGGTGTGCAACAAAAATGCTGCCAGGTTGTACAACTTAGCCTGGTAGTCCGCCCTTATTAACGAACTGTCCGTTGCTGTATGATGTGGGCTTATTCGCCATTTAGGATACACCATTTTGTAGTACCCCATATCTCGGGCAAATTCCAAATTCTAAATTCTCATTTTGCTTCTAGTAACTAGCTACTAGTAATTCAATTCTAGAAAAATGTTGATCTACTTGTTGAATAGCTTGTATGTTGTCAGTACAGTGGTTCTAATGTTATTCTAGATTTTGTCATTTTAGTATAACACACACAATGATGCTGTTCAAAGAGTGAATAGCTTGTATGTTGTCATTCTGAGAATAGCTGTTTTACACTATTTTTATGTCAATAGCTGTATGCTTAGTTTGTCAATCCGTTTGGATTACTCTCACAAGACTGTAAAGCATTTTAACCAGTAGTGGCTAGCTTGTATGTTTTCATTGCTGGTGTCCGATGTCAGTCAAGTGAGAACATATGGCATAGCAATATATTTTACAACATATTTCGAAAATGCTAAAATATTCTCTATCATTCTTACAGATACAGAACCTTAAGAAACTGTAAGTTACAGCACGTTTCTGTAGCTGCGTAGTCTTTCTTAGATTTAGAGCTTTTGTTTGGTTTTCCAGAGATCAGTTATACCATGCTGTTTATAAAATATTAGAGCCCCTGCATTGGAATGGAATAAATATAGTAATTATACAGTTTACCACTCTCTGCAGATAACCTTCCAGATGGTGGAAGTTATCATGTGTATCCGATATATGTATTTAACTTACCAGCTGTTTATGGGAAAATGAATACTAATGCATTAATATAGTTACAGCTTTTGCCACTAGTCCAGTTTTATATACACTAAGCTTGTACTTGCCATATATACAAAATTTATGCTTGCCAGCTTTACTAAGCCAAAGCTTAAGCTTATTAGGCGTGGACATTTTACATTTGCATTTATACAAGAAATGCTATATATGCTGCCATTAAATAAGTATTATGATTTTTTGCAAATAGTTTGAGTAATGTGGTTCTGATCTCTGGAGAATTGTTTTATTCTTTGGTTTATATTAGTGCACTTTCTTCCAGTGTGTTGATTTGCACATGCATTTTGGTTTATTTATGTTTATTTAGCTATGTATTGCTGCATTGTAGTCATCGAGCCCTCAGTATATACCTTGACTTATGTGAATGGTCCGTCCTATTGCTTTGTAGCCATACCCTACTTGGCAGCATGCATGTAGTGACTATACATATTTTTGTATTCATTCATACAGTTTAATTAGAATCCTTGTTTTCGTTATTTTATTTAAATTTATATATACATATCTAGGTGGCGAATGTTCCACTGAATGGATAAAATTATTAGTGGCAAGGTTTCCACTCCTATAAAGTTTTGTGGCAAGTACACCACTATGTAAATACCAAATATTTAGTGGCAAGTGTTCCACTAAGCAATTTCTTAGTAATATTTACTACACAATTTCCATTTACATATTTCTGCATAGTCTAGTCTAGTCACTTCCTTAATCTAGTCATTTTTTAAGAAAGGAAATCATATCAGCTCTAAATTTCTTTGACATCAGCTTAAGGTACTTCTTTCAACTCAACTTGCATAGCACTTAAGGGGCATAATTATTAATATCATAAAAGACCAACACTTTAAGGATAACTTTTCTCTACTAACCTTTGAACTGTCCACACATACTAAAATACTAATATTTCACCACTCGTGGATCCAGTCTTCAAAGAAGGGGGAGAGTGTTGTGAGCCTACTTCGGTGATCCTTCATACCATCAAGAGGTCTTCCGAACATCGCCAGGCGATTCCCCGACGACAGACGGAAATCACCGGAGATAGGTCACGTGCGAGTTCCGCACGAGGGACTCGCCCTCACTCCACCACCAGCTCTTGACCTGAACAGACCTAGTCGTTCGTCGGGACCGGAGCGCTATAAAGGTGAGCACATGTTTAACATTAGCAAATGTTCGATGCAAAAGCTTATCAAAGCTTATGTTTATATATTGCTTGTTTAGTCGAGTCAGTCAGTGCCACTAGGTTGCTGGAAAGCAGACAGACACTTTAACTCGGGCAACTCATTATACAATAACGTCAACTAACGTCGTTACCAACGTCATTTGTACATTGACGACGTAGCGAACATGAATGGACGTGGGGCAAGAAGACAGCGGGGAGTGGCAGCCGTTCCAGCCAGAAACGTTGGTACAGGGCCTACGCTGTCCAGTCTGCCTTGAGTATTTTGTCCGGCCTCACACACTAACATGCGGGCATACGTTTTGTTTAAGGTAAGAAATTGAAAATGACGTATCATGTTGGTTTAGTCTATCCCATAACCTCGCGAGGTCGTTTAGGCTCCAAAGATAACTTTACGACAATCCCTTTCCACCTAGTCTTGTCTTAAGCTGCCCCAGTTGAGCTAGCTAAGTCTATCCCTGTCCACTCTTTAATAGTGTCTTCCTACCTCTTCTTCTGTCTACCTCTCTTTCTCTTTCCTGTCACTGTGCCCTGCAGAATTGTCTTTGCTACACCAGAAGACCTTGTGACGTGGCTAAACCACCTCAGTTTCCGTTTCTTGATCATAGTCAGAAGTTCGTTATATTCTCCGGTGGCTGCGTGATTCTTTCTGCGAACCTCCTCATTGACTGAGAAGCGCGGTGGCTCAGTGGTTAGTGCACTTGACTCTGAAGCCAGAGGTCGTGGGTTCGAATCCCGCCCGAGGCGAAATCTTCCTATGTCCGAACGCGTTTTTCTAGCATCATTTGCAGGGATGATGCTAACAAGTGTGCCGTCCTTCGGATCGGGACGTTAACTGGAGGCCCCCTGTGCAGGGAGAGTCA
This sequence comes from Ctena decussata, assembly GCA_963989385.1. Lineage (NCBI taxonomy): Eukaryota > Metazoa > Mollusca > Bivalvia > Lucinida > Lucinidae > Ctena > Ctena decussata. The sequence goes on along the minus strand of OZ022507.1, from coordinate 752,398 downwards.
TCCCCTGTGCAGGTTAAAGATCCCTACTATAGCTACATGGCTATATGTAGGCTTTCATCCTGCAACACCGGAGTGTACAAAAGTACACCGTCTGTGTCCCCTTCGGGTGTTAAGGCGTAAAAAGGAAGAAGAAGAAGACTGGACAACCTAATAAAGATTCGGTAATCTATAGTTACCGTTTGTTATTCTGATTTGATTACATCTGATCATAATATAAGGTGGAAGAAAGCAAGAAGCAGTTCTTAGCAGTACATGGACTGGAAAATGCCCTGTAAAAACCATCGCAACTTAGAAGGGAACAGCCCACCATACGTACTTGCCAGCGCCAATACGTCTAACCGGATTCGAACCTGCGAAGCAGTGATATGAACTTTGTAGCTAGACTAGAGCGAAATCTCACTACCGACTGATAGACATTTTTCCTGCTTTACATTTATTGTTTTAGTTGGTTGTTATAAAGAATAAATATAGTTCAGGAAAAGTCACAGAAAGCACCGTCATCAGAATGTTTGCATGTGTTTGGGTATGGTAGTCTGGGATTTCAATGCAGTTCATAATACAGTGAGAGGGTGGCAGATCAGATGAAATACACCAAATTTTATACATCTAAGGCGGCTTTATTTCCGAAACAATTGCCAAGAGTAACCACCGTAAAAATTTTAAATTTTGGGACATATGTCTGAGCAAACAGTGCAGACCAAGATCAGGCTGCTCCATCAGGAGCATTCTGACCAAGGTCTACACTGTTTTCGATTCCATCTACATCTTTTAGGCGCTTTACTGCATCAAAAATTCAAACTGTTAGAATACCTACGGTAAATGATCCGCGACACGAGAAAACCAACAATGTGGTTGTGCGCCTAGCACAGACTCAGATCAGCCTGGACATCTGCCTGGTCTGTTCAGACTCTTCGTTAAGCACTTAAAGAGTAGCTATGGGTCTAAGCTACCTCCATGCGGGCAGCGAAGATTGTGATCAGACTGGGTGGTTGCCCAGGCTGATCTGAGACTGCACTGGGCGCACAACCACTTTGTTGATTTTGTCGTGTCGCGGCTCAAATATACTAATGTCCCAAATTTTTTTTAATGTTTACCTTACGTTTTGTTTCAGGTGCCTCCGGACTCTAGCACGTCTGACCAGGCATTCCAGAGAAAGAATTCCACTCGAGAGACTCAAACTTCGATGTCCATCCTGCAGGAAGTTTACTCCGGCCCGACCTATTCTACGCCATCGGGCTGCTATAAACTACGCTATAAAGGAGTTAGTTGACGAATGGTTCAGGTCACCATATTCAGTAAGTTTTCTAAAACGACTGCCGTTAAATTTTATTACTTTCACTATAGGATTGAACTTTGTTTTATGTGACTTTTGTCACAATAACTTTAAACGTTGGCGAATCACTTAAAAACTGACAAGCGTTATATCTAGAGCTTCTGAGTGCCAGCCGGCGTTTAACACAACGATAAAATCCACGAAATTCCTCTTATAAATCCATACCGGACATCTATATATATATCTTAAAATTGTCGGCTTTATTGAGTATCTTAGAAATAGCTACAAAGAAAATATTTCCAGGTGGTACCAAGATTTTGGTTTTTGGGAAATCCTGTCTTCAAGAGTAGGCACTATTTTCGAAGAGCTCCCCCCTCCAAATCAAACAAGAAGCCACAAAAGTTGTTTTGTTCAGATCTTTTTGTCCAGATGCCTGGAGCTTGTATGGTACAGATAGCATGTATTATTTTCATAACATTTTTTGAAGAATATTCAGGCATTTAATATTTTCATCATTAGTCTTCAATTTCACTCAGGTCTCGTATGCAGTTTTTTTATGATTGATCAATGACTGCCATTCTAACAGTTAGGACACCCTGTTCTTTAATAAATGAGGCAATTTGTTTGGTATGTTCCTGAGAAGCAGATGATATGGTCAGCAATGTGGGCCTTGATCAGGCTGCTCTTCTATTTGCGGCCTGGCTTGTGTCCGCGTGAGCTGTTTGTTCAGGCATACTTGTCCAATTGCTTAGAATTGTACATACATCTCGCTAGTTTTAGGTAGGGTTTACTGAAATGCTCAGGGTATATACCAAGTTTCAGGCATGTTTAATGGCAAGGGTCTTGCTCACCAGATTGCTATTACATGTGTCCACTGTAGATTTTAATGCTGTTTGTATTATATTGCAACTTTCCTCAAAATGTTTTCATGTTCATAATTGTTTACTTGTTTGTGACTTGTACCCCGGCTAGGGGTTTTGGTCAAAATAAAAACTCTCAAACTCGTTTCTTTTCATCTAATATTTCATGAAAACTTGAAGATGTAGTTATACCCGTACACCTTAAGGCGAACTAGCATAGATCGTATCACGGATCTGACATTGATCGCATGATTCGTATCAGAAGTCATGTAAATCGGATAAGGGGGAACAAACAAGGAATTATCACCCACTGGGCACACAAGGTTGAATCAACCTTGAATCATTCTTGATTCAACGTCACTGAATCAAGGTTGATTCAAGGTTGATTTAACCTTGTGTGCCTGCTGGGCATGATAACTGTTTGCGATTGTGGAATATGGCCCTTACACAGATATTAGCTAATGGCACAATCGTTGTTTGTTTACTTTCAGACAGGAAGTGTAGATTCTATTTTACTTCGTTCAGTGGCATCACAGACAAGAAGCGAATCAGGATCCACGCAGAATGTCTCCTCAACTCCCAGTGCCGAGGAACTGGAGAAAGGCATTTCTGTGGAGGAATTTAGAGAAGTGCTTTTTCATAACATTCCGCGAAAGAAAGAGATCTTTGACAAAGATATACATGAAAAACTAACAGCTACCTCGGCTTCGGTTGAGGAATCAAGCTTATCAGAAGACAATGGGCGTATGTCATCTGACGATGAATCTAGCGATGTCGACAGATTTAACCTTCAAGTCATTGAAGACCCGCCGCCATCTTTGCGCTTGTCACGTATCTTAAGCGTTCGGACATTTTCTGTTGCTCGTGCTTTAAGGATGCTATTCGAGGAGAGCCGAATGTTATTCAATGGCATACGACAATCTAGGAGCAGACTGGCTCTGACTATTTGTTGGTTTTTCTACGGAGTAGCTGTGGTCTACATTTCTCATTCATTTCTTCCATGGATGTGTTTCTATACAATGATTTATTTCCTGATTCTGTATGCTGAAATGTCCCAGCCAGCCTTCTTCCGTGGATGACTGAATAAAATAAATAAAAGATTTAGACTCTTGAGACACTGTCAACACTGCAGTGGACACTGAAAGTTGACATAACGTCGTATCAGCGTTGGTGTAGCGTCATGACGTTGCAACATCATGACGCTGCGCCAGCGTTGAAATGACGATGTTTAATTCTAATGGCCTTCCAAATAGGCTATAACTGATTATTGTAAATTCATAATAAATGGTATTTTTCTGTTAGTTATTTTATTTCATAAGCTTGTATCCATTCTGGTAAATCATGTCTGTGAAACAGGTAGAAGATACATGTACACTGTGCCTTCCCTACCCCACAACCATAATTTATGTTTTTCTAAAGGTGACAAATTCTAAACTGTCTAGGTTTCAAGCAGCACCATTCGGATATCCCCCCCCCCCACACACACACCAAATTTCCTAGAGAGCTTATAAGATCAACCCAGATCTTTAGATATTTTGTTGACAAATTTTAGCTTACATATGGCTAAAATGTCCAAATCGATAAAGGAGCTATTTCAAAGTTTTAAGGAAATTACCATAACAGTTTAAAAAAAAAGTCGTCAACACATCAATTTCAAACTGTATGTGAAATATCAACGTTATGTCGTAATCGATGTTCCAGATATTTGTTGAATAGGTTGCACATTTTCATAATTTTGAATCCAAAAAGGTGCATAACTCTCCAAAACTATTCTGGTGGAAGAATAAATACGTGTATTCTCTATCCTACTTACTCCACCTTTTGAGTTTCAGTTTCTTAGCTGAATTTTATCCATTAAGATGTTTCGTCGAGACAGGACAGAACCTGTTCGAAGTTGTGCCGTGGGGTCGGGGCAGGGATTAGCTAAAATATACATGTACCGCATTCCCCTTTTTCAGTATGCATTATATGTATATAAATAGTTATAGCCAACATGATTTTTTTAGCGTTTTAGCTTTTTAAAGTCTAGACTCCACAAAGAAAATTAACTGACATGTACAGCATCATATACATTGTAATTTTATACAGACTGAAAATGAATAACAAAAAATACTGATATTCATTGATGGCAGTTGGTCAGGTATTGTGGGTTAAGTTTTTGCAACACCCAATTTCACTCAAAGCCAGTTTATGGCAAAACTCAGACTATAGGGGCCCGGGCCACTGAAATTATCTTCGTAAATCTAAAGGACACCATATACACGCTGTATGCTATACCATTTATTTTCAAAAAAAAATAATAAAATAATAAATGAAATAAACGGCAATGCGAGACCCGAGTCCCTATAATTAAAGCAACTGCAGCAGTAACGGGATTTGGAGAAAAAAAAACTATTTCTTGGCATCTTGACAGAAAAATACCTCTGTGCTGTTTGTCATAGTTCTAAGTAAAGTAGTTAAGAGGACAATTGCCGGGAACTTAGACAACTAAATTCCGCACCCACCCACGACACCAAACAGGAAATAGTGATATGAAGTAACAACACAACTAGCTACTATACTAGCGGATAGCAAAACGAACAGCTGTTTTCAAAGTAGGTCGTCATAAAGCTTGCCTTAACCGAACATAAATATATTACGCACACAATGATGTATTTTACCTATTCTGTTTGTAAATAAATCTTAAATCAGAATGGAAGACTGAACATACAGAATAAGCGGCCACAATAAACAATAACGCCGATACTAAACCACAACGAAAGCTCCACCTTGGGACGGTCAGCAGAACTGCTGGGGCCTTAAACGATTTTATGGGTTCCAATTTCTTGTCTTAAAGTTTCAAAAGCCAACATAAACCGTTACTCACGGCTACAAAACCAAATCTCCGGATAAGGGAGAGTGTGAGTTGCTAATACAAAGCATTGGCGACATATATGTGTGCTTAATGCTTATTGAAACTTAAGGTAAATCTGCCCACTCTCTGGGGAAGCAACTCTGTCATTTTCATTTCTGCTACCTTTTATGTTTGGGATTAACTCTTAAATGAAAGAATTTGCTCCCTAGGGAGCAAGTTCTAGCCTGTAAGAGCTTATTTCATTTCGGAAGTGCATTTCTGTTTAGGGAAACAATCGGAAAGTCGTAACATTTTTCACCCATTCAAATGATAAACATAAAGGAATACACTGGGAACTCCCTTACCGTGTCGTGTATATCGACGGTCTAAAAGATATCTAATACGGGATTTGAAATGTCTGATGAAATTTATAAGATACCTGAATTAATATTCAAATAAAAATATCAATGCCATATGAGACATCCTATTTCTCAAAGCAGCTATATCTTATATGCAATATAAGATAACTTATGTAGCACGTAAGATATTTGTTAAATAAGACATCTAATATAGTATATGATATCTCATTTAATTTATCTGATATAATACAGAAGATTTCTCACACTCTATAAGATATATAACATATCTTGTTTAGAATATCGGATATCTAATTTAGTATAAAAGACATAATACATTATATCGCCTATCTTATATTTCATCTGATATAATTTTTAAGATATCTAATTTAACATTTAAGATATCTTATATATTGAATTACATAAGATACAATATGTAAGCTACCTGATAAGCTACATGTATGTTAGATAACTTAAACACTACTAAGATATCTTAAATGTCATATTTGATATCTTATTTAGTATGTAAGAGCTCTAAAATATGAAATGAGATACCTTAAATAGAATATAAAATGTTATTTTTACAGAATAATTAGTAAAAGGGTTTGCCATACGAGCCTGCTTTTGTTTGCCAGTCATTGTCATTGACATACTGCAATACTCGAGGCCTGAGATACCGAAGTTGTTTTATTCTTATTTCACCTTCACTACACTAGGGCTCTTAACCTGCTACCTTTCATCAACTTCATTGTTTTATATTTTACTGATCTGTTTGTTCCGGATAACATTCTGCCCTTTTTCTGATTGATGCACATGCCTGCTTAGAATGTCTGCGACGGCACATGGAGATTGATAGATCCTCAGATCATTATTGTCTTGTCTTCGTATAGCTCCACCGGTTATGTCCGTTGCGTTACCATAAATTAGTGTAAAATAAGTGTAATTTCAAATATTACAGATTTTTTTAGAGTTTATCTACAGTTAAAACAGAATAACCTTTCAACACTGTTATGTGGATTTGTAGCGTCAACGTCCCCTCTGCCTCTCTAAGTTATCTGATAGTTTCATGTAAGCTGCAAAGTGTGTATATTTTCGTAGCAGAGCTTCCACAAATATGTAAAACGTATGAAATCATATCATTTGTGATTAAGACCCGAAGACATGGGGAGATAATCCAGGCTGACCTTCTATTCTATTCTATCCCATAACCTTAGTATGTCGCCGGGGCACCACAGATGACTTCGAAACAATCCCCTTCCACCTTGTTCTGTTTTCAGCTGCCCTAGTTGAGCTTGCAAAATCCATCCCTGTCGACTCTTTAATATTGTCTTCCCACCTCATTTTCTGTCTACTTCTTCTTTTTCCTTTCACAGTGCCCTGTAGAATCGTCTTTGCTAAACCAGAAGACCTTGAGACGTGGCCAAACCACCTAGTTTCCGTTTCTTGACCAGTGTCAGGAGTTCATCATAATCTCCAATGGCTGCTTGGATCTTTCTGTGAACCTCCTCATTGATTATATGGTCCTTGTACGAAATGTTCAGTAACTTCGGTAGCATCTCATCTGAAAGGTCTGCGTTCTTTTCTCTAACTGCTGTCAAGGTCCACGATTCACATGCATTACAGAAATATGGAAATGACAAGGGAGCGCATAAATTTCACCTTTGATCCAAGAGATATGTTGTTATCTCTCCAAATTGGTTTCAGCTTGGTAAGAGCTGAAGTGGCTTGTGCAAGCCTTGAGAGAGCCTCCTGGTTTGAGCCATCATCTGAGACAACTGCTCCAAGGTATCTGAAGCTTGTTACAGTACCCAGCTTCTGTCCTTTTACCTTGATCTCCCTCTGGATGCCATCTGCACTGTTTGTCATCAGTTTGGTCTTCTCAGCACTGATCTCCATCTTATACCTTGTGCAGGTTTGGTCGAGACTTTCAACTAGGGCTTCTAGTTCCTGCTCTTCCTCGGCTAGAGCATCTATGTAAGACTGGCCTTACCTACCCTAAATTCAAGGTTTTCGCATAACTTATTTTTGAGGTAATAAAAATATTGAAATCAGTCATTCATCCCATAAATTTTGTGATAAATGCATGCTAAATACATGCATATCACAATACAAAGCAAAGATTTTCTTCTTTTTACGCCTGATTGGCATTTAAACTTGCAAAACCAGTTATACTTCCGGTCAAAACGCCCTAAAGAGAACGCTTCACTATAATTAAAATACAAGTACCCCCCCCCCCCACCCCCACCCCCGTGACCCAGCATTTCCTTTATTCAGCAGACTTGTGCATGGCAAGTACCCAATATATATGAGTGGGAAGCTGGGTCTCGGGGGTTGGGGGTGGGGAGACGATAGGGTTAGGGTCAGTAAACCAAAGAAGAAAAATGGTCAGAAGTAGCACTGTGATCTTAAAGGATTAAAATGTGTACAATGACCTTGAAATGCGGTCACGGTCACGAACATATAGTCAAAACTGTCCAGTGTTGTCTCTTATGTAAGTAAAAATAGTGTGAAATGTTTACAATAATTCGTTATTCCATCGATCAGTTTGAGAATTAATTCATTTGTCATGCAAGTTACGCCATGGTCATAAGTCAGTGATCCGTAGAGCTTTTTAATCCGTAGAGCTTTTTAAATACGCAGAGGGTGGGCAGAGCATTTCCAGGAGCTAGCCACGCCATTGTCTAACCCTAGATTTGACCAACAGTATAAACTGATGATGATGTGGAGGTCATAGAACCGCTCTGCAAAGAGGAAGATATTCACATGGACCCCGTCTCCGTCATTGAAGTCAAAGCAGCTCTGAAACGGCTAAACAGCAACAAAGCAGTGGATATCATGGGACTTACGGCCGAGCACTTCAAGCTGGCTGGTCATGCACTGTCAGAATTCCTTACATACTTCTTGAACTATCTGATTGATACAGAGTCTGTCTCAGTGATGCTGAAAGAAGGCATTCTTACACCGATCTTCAAGAAAGGAGACCCAAGTAATCCAGGCAACTACAGAGGAATAACAGTCACCCCAGTTCTCCTAAAGATATTGGAACACATACTCAGTGCCAGGCATAGTTCGACTCTCCAAATTACCCAGTCCAGACTAAGAAAGGATTCACTCCTGGTTGCTCCTCGCTGAATGCGGCATTTATTTTAACAGAATGTATCCTGGAGTCCGCTATTAACAAACAGGATCTGTTTCTTACTACCCTCGATACCCAGTAGGCATTCGATATGGTGGATCAGAATTCTCTTCTCAGAAAACTGTATCTAGACGGTATTCATGGCAGTGACTGGTTGCTGCTGAAAGACCTCTACTCAGACTGTTCTTCAAGGATTAAATGGGCAGTTGAGCTCTCGGATCCCATCAATATCAGACAAGGTGTCAGACAGGGTGGAGTACTTTCAACAGGCCATTATAAGCGGTACAATAACCCGTTGCTTCTACAACTAGAAGACAGGTACACAGGCATCAAGATCGGCTCAATAAGTATCCCACACACAACAGTCGCAGATGACTTGGCCCTATTAGCTAGAAATAAGTCAGAAATGCAAGTGATGGTCTGGGATGTTGAGGACAGTGCTAGCCGTGAAAGATACTGTGTTCATCCAGCTAAGAGCCACATCTTACGGTACAAGTTTGAAGAGGAACAACTCTGATTTGGATATATTCATGGGTGAGGATAGGGTGGAGGTGACTAGCTCCGCCACACATCTGGGAATAAAGAGGTCAACATCCCAAACAGTTGATATTGAGGGGAAATTATCTTTGGGGAGGAAAACTGCCTATTCACTGATGGGGGCTCAGGGCTGGGTTCCATGGGGGTGGTGGTTTAAAAGCCGCTAAGAATGGACATATCTGGTCGACCTTTGTCATACCTAGGCTGCTGTATGGTATAGAATGCCAGTTACTCAAAAAGAAAGATCTTGAGTCTTTGGAGAAATTTCAGAGAAAATGTTGAAACAACTCCAGGGACTCCCTGATAATACCTCTAATTCTGCCTGCTTAGCTTTATTGGGCATATTACCAATTGAATCTGTTGTACACAAAACCGTACTTAACCTGTTTGTAACTATGATTCGAGATCCAAATTCATTTGAATATGAAATAGCTCAAAGACAAATAGTAATGAGAGACCCGTCTCAAAACAGTATGTTCACTCATATACAATGCATTCTTAACAATTATGACCTGCCTTCGGTCCTTGAACTAATGTGCAACACCCCACCCAAGCTCGAGTGGAAAAATACACTTAACCGCAAAATACATGAGATGGTAGAGTCGTTCTGGAAATCAGATATCACGAACAAATCTTCCACTAGGTACATAAATGCTGACGTGTTGAAAGTAGGTATTTCATATCATGTATGGTCTACAGTCAGGAATAATGTTCACAACAGTAGAAGGGCACAAATAAAGTGTAGGTTGCTTGCTGGAACATATATTTTGCAAGCTAATCGTACCGCTTTTAATCAATTTTCTGTGAACTCTACTTGTAAACTGTGCTCAGTACCACCAGAGACTCGCCAGCATTTTATTGCCGAGTGTGTTTTCCTCGAACAGTACAGAAAAGTCTACACCAAGAAGCTAGCAGACAGTGCTATTCTATCAGACAAGGATATCGTCCAGCTTCAAGACCCAGAGTATCTTACCCAGTTGACCTACAAGCTCTGGAATCCGAGAAGTTGGGATTGCTGGAGCTGTATTCAAGGGAGTATATATACACAATACATCTGAAGAGATTAGTGGCTCTGAGACAGATTTCCGGGAATTAACAAGTGAAACAATACTTAACCAGCAGTTCTGTGAGTAAATAAGTTACAGCACATACATGTATATAAATTATCACCAGTATTGCGCTCAAATTCTTAAAAGTAAAAAGGAACTTTCAGTATTAATACTACCTCATATGAGGGTGCGCCGAACTAAATAAGCGGCGGATCACTAAGGAACAGAACAGAACAGAATATGGGGAAAATTCACATAGAAATCCTTGACATACTGCAGTACTCGATGCCTAAAATTTCGAAGCTGTTTTATCCTTATTTCAGCTTCACTTATTCTTTGTCAATCCAGGTACCATATGGTAGGAATGACATTTAAGTCCATCTTGATCCCAAGCACCTTCAGATAAGAAATTGTTAGAACACTCCATTCTTCGTTAAAGAAGCTTCGGTTTAACAGATATTCTTCTTCTTTTGTAGGTATTCCACCCTATAAAGGGTCACCGCCGAAGCGTAGTTGTGTTGTTGGGTTGAACATGAGCGCAGGGCAATTATTACAATACTTTTGAATTACGGATTTCTGTGCTAGTCATAAGTCTTTACAATTATAGAGCCAGCAACAGTTACTGTGCTTTAACGTAAAATTACATATCCAGCGTCGGTTGAAAGAACCCTCCAGCGTCGTACCATATCCACCGTCGAATAATATAGTCACATCCAGCGTTGATACTATGAATTTACATCCAGCATAGTTCAGTAATCCAAATATCCAGGTGGGGAATAACTTAGAAACTTAAGAGTTATTAATATTAAAGATCAACTACATTATGATTAACTAGATAAAACACCTCCCGGGACTCAAGTCCACTAAAAGTTTATGCAATTTTTCACTAGAGCGTACAACCGCCACCAAACGAAAGAAACATATGTACAGTGCAGTAGATACAGCGCACAGGAATGATCATATAAGTTTATATAGCTCAGACCTAGGTACAGACCACAGCTAACCCAACTGCTTGATAAGACTGCAGCGCTTTATATGTAGCGCGAAACACAATTTCCTGGAAATAGTTTCTATGTCACTGTAGTAAGAAGCCGCGAGTACAAGTCTATCACTGATAACCCTGGAAGTACAGTCTATTACAAGTTGCGCAAGGAGATTCATGTCAGTAAGCACTGAAGATACCCGAGATACACTATTCTTCTCTAAGAGTCTCTTTTCGATTTCTGCGATATATGGTTGCCTGACATGACTTAATGACACGCATACGGTAAGGAAGTGAAGCCTATCTTCAGAAGCGGCAGAACAGAGTGGACACATGCTCGTTGTACCAGACTTGTGGAACCTATCCCTATCAGCCTGGAGGTGGTATGTACCCGTCAGTAAGCGAACCTTTACAATTGCTCTCTTGACGTCAATGACGGTGTTATCCAAAGTACTCCAGCATGGGTGGACATTTCCAACACTGCAAGACTCCATATTTTAAAAAAAAATGACTTCCTTCCCCCCACCACAGAAGACCAAGATTCTTTGATATACTGGTCGACGCTTGCCTTGACCTGTTGCTTTAATTGCAGCTCAGACACAAACTCGGTTCTCACAGTGTAGATATTTGGTAGGTTGTACTTGTGTAGTAACTTATTACATGACACAAACCAACTGTGGCTGTCAGGATCCTTTACACTTATCTGCCTCATAGCAATATCTTGCTCCAGAGTCCCATCTATTAACAGATATTTAACAGATATTCACATCTAATGTTGTTTTGTTGAAGCCCCTAAATCTCACCCCACCATAAATAAAATTTGTATTGTATTGTATTTTACTGAGGATTGAATTATCCTGGAAAGATCAACAGAAATTTAATCTAATAGTTTTTCTACTACTGCACACGGTAATACCTACATTACTCTTTGTGGAATTTAGTGGGACCTAATTTTTATTTTGGGTAAAATCCGAGACCGCCTTGCAGCTCAACGTATGTAAACAAACAGAGGTTAATAATGTTATTTCTGAACTTCCATCTTTGACATAGGCCTAGTTTGAGGTTAAAGTTATTTCAGATCTTTATACACATGACAAGATGTTTCCAAGTTTGTGAACTACAATGATTATTGTGGCACAGTAAAATTTTAAAGTAGCAAAGACATATGTTTTCGCGATACTTCCGGAAAGATTTTTTTTAACCTATCGTATTTCTCCTAATCAGAATCCAAATCAGAATTGTTTGCAGGTGGTACGTCAAAAGACAATTATTCATGGCTATATCTTAAAACTTCCCCGCATCATAACGGCTCGGGGACATTTCTCGCACTGGAGCCGTTTTGTCCACAGGCACTCGACGAAAATTTGTGAAATTATCATATAGGCTATTATGAAATGTGAGTCTGTCTCCCACCTCTCTATCAAATTTCAAGTCGATCCGTTGAGATATAAGAAAGTTACTAAATATCCTACTTCATAGTTTAATAGAGTCAAGGTGCGACACTACCACCATTTTGAAAATATGTTTACCTTTTGCAGTCATCTTATTCTCACCTATATAATAAGCATTTCACTTCCATATTGGAAAACAATGCACATATCTACACTTTCCTGCAATCTAATCATTTCCTGCCAGTGACGGATAATGCGAAATTTTCACCAAAATTCTAAATCACGACGAGAAACATAGTAAAATGACGGAAGCAGGGTTTTCCCGGACTCAAGATTGAGAGTCTCAGACCCCCAAAATGGTGTCTGGGACTCGGTCCATAGAATTACCGAAAAGCACCGAAATACCGAAAAGCACAGAAATACCGAAAAGCATAGAATTACCGAAAAGCACCAACATGACATATTCGTTGCAAGACTATGATTCAACCCGGTCTGGATGTTTTATGAAGGTGTCAACTCACTCACTCAGGTACTTTCTTATTACCGTGAACCTGAATGTTTAATTAACCAAACACAGTATTTTAAGTAGTTCGTCAAAAATAATTGTTAATTTCATCAGCCGTGGCTTATTGGAACTCATTAAATAAAATTTGAAATACAATAAATTGTCTTTCATGAGCAGCCTTATACAATCAGTGCTATATAATGACCATGATGGGAACTCATTAAATAAAATTTAAAATACAATAAATTGTCTTTCATGAGCAGCCTTATTCAATCAGTGCTATATAATGACCAAACTTCTAATAATATCAGCCCGATTTCCGACCAAGAAGAAATCTTCTAAAAGAATCTGCTTTGAAAACGCCGGAATACGCCATGTCTACATCTATCTATCTAGTGTATACTGCAACACCCCCTCGCGAGGATTACGTGCAGGATGATTGCGCGCCGTGAAGAAAAAAGAGAGATGAATAGATGAGTCTAAAAAGTGCAAAAGTGAGGTGAAGAAAGATGAAAGGGTTAAAACTGTTAACAGAAGTGAGATATTAAAATCAGGTTAAAAACAGGTCTGTTGTATTTATATTTATGGCATCTGGTGGTCAAGAGACCTGACTGCCACACTGAACTGAGTCAGTTTAGGCAGCAAAACAACATCAGCTGGTAGTCGATTCCATTGCACAACAGCCAGGGGGAAGAACGAGTATTTATAGAAATTTACATGAGTGTGAATTTGCAGTAATGTGAGGGGGTTTCTGTGACGTGTCATTCTTGTAGGATGTGTAAAGTACGATGGAAGAGGCACAGCAACAATATTGTGCAGAATTTTGTAAAACATGCAAAGACGAGCATCTGCTCTCCTCTGCTCCAGAGACCTCCAACCAAGGCTAGACTGCATAGCAGTGACACTGTCATAGGGTGAATAGTTATTCAAAGTCCAGCGGATAGCTCTTCGCTGTATCATTTAAATTTTGTGAATACTTGACTGTGTACATCTCTGAGATTTTGCAGAGAGCAGGCCTTTCCAAGAGTCAGCCCCGGGCTTAACCAAATTCAAGTTTAATAGGGATGAAAAAGAGATCAACCAGATGTTGTATCAGAAATATGGTGATAGCGTGATAAAGTTTTATAATATTCACTACCTAAGAGACTATCTTTAGGACCTGGTACATTTGTAAATCCCGAAAATGACCAAAAAGACCTGCGGAATATATAAATACTTCCATCCGCATTCGACGGGAATTTATTAGCTTTTAGCCTTCGCCTGACGACTTCCAAATGTTGTGAAAAAAAATGAAAGACCAAGGAAGCACATTTATCATGGTGTACTTTTAACATCGCCAAACATGTGGGACTCTGTCAGAGGTTTTGAGGATCTGGTAAGAACGTTGTTCCGGCTACTGGACCTCTCAGTATGTACGGGAGTTCTATGAAAGAACCTAAAGGCCATCTTACAGAGGTCATATATTAACCAGGAGGTGAGGAAAATTGTAATTATGTAATATGAACTTCGAAGCTGTGAAGTTTTGGGGAACAGGGAGCAAAATACCCAATAAGTCACTTGATACCTTTACAGAACCCCAGTTGTATATCATACCCTGGTATATTATGTATGATGTATTGGTGTTTTTCCATAACAACGATTAATCTCATGTGTTACTCCAACCCTTTATATTATATCCACACCGTGTTGTATCCCATAGTCTTGCAAATATGACATATTGGTGCTTTTCGGTAATACTATGCTTTTCGGTATTTCGGTGCTTTTCGGTATTTCGGTGCTTTTCGGTAATTCTATGGACCCTTGGGACTCCTAGAAAAAAATCTGTGCATCCACTGGGACTCTCAAAACAAAATTCAAAGTGATAAATTCTTATTAGAATTATATTATTCTTGTAATGGTTTTCAAAATAAAGTATTTATGAAGTTCTGATATTTGATTTGGATATTTTGTAACATTTTTCAGAGTGCAGGACCCTTTACTTTTGGCATTGGACTCTTAAAAAATTGGTGTGTGGGTCCCAGAAACTCCTGACATACAAGGCTGAGGGAAAACCTTGACGGAAGTCAACAAATCCGGGCTTGCGCATTGCAGTCCCTATTGGAAAATCCACAAATGCGAGCTGGTTGATTGGTCAACGAAAGAACAAGTTTAAATTTCATGTAATTTGAAAACTTTCAATTCGGGAAAATTACGTCATCAAAGCACGCGCTACTGGAAATTCCGTGGAAAATCCCCCGATTTCATCACTTCCGTCAATGAGCATATTTTCAAAATGGCGGTAGTGTCGCACCTTGACTCTATTAAACTACAAAGTAGGATATTTAGTAACTTTCTTATATTGCAACCAATCGACTTGAAATTTGATAGAGAGGTGGGAGACAGACTAACAGTTCATAATATTTGAGAATTTCACAAATTTTTCGTGGAGTGCCTGTGGTTTCGTCGCAAGGCGTTTTGTCCCATTTTCTCTCTAAGGATGTTTCGTCCCATATTATCGGGACGTTTTGTCCCATACTTTAAATATCAAACTACAGACATAAAAGATGGTAGAAGTATTGTGGAGCCATTTGTTAAGAAAGAACTCTAGCCTGGGATTTTTTGTTAAAAAAAGCAAGGGCTATACTAAATTCTGTCTGAGGAGGTGGTGAATAGTGATATAAAAAGACGGTTATTGGTGTAGTTTATAGATCCCCAAATTCATCTGCAACAAATAAAGAGAAGCTTTTTAATTCTATACATGGGCATAGTCATAGAGATATTATCATTATGGGAGACTTCAATTATCCAAGCCTTAATTGGTTAAATCTTTATGCAAACAGTGACTGTTCTGGTTTTCTTGATTTAGTCATGGACAGTTTCTATATCAACATTGTGCTTTCCAACGAGAGAAGAAAATATTTTGGACATTTCTTCACTTATTCCTGACACAGTATGTCGATTTGAATAAAAACTTGGAGAGGTAATATGAAGGCAAGATTCTAAATCATTTCAAAAGTATGCAAAGAGTGATCATTCCTTATATCTTTTACAAAATCGTAATGGTACAAAACGGCCTGGGACGTATCGTCCCAAGTTTTTGGCCTGTTTGGGACGAATCGTCCTGGGACGAAACATCCCTGGCGTGAAACGTCCCGATACCATTATAACCACCTCCTCCTAGATCACCCACCCTATGGATTTGTTTAACTTATAGATTTCGAATTTGTAAACGGAACAAACCACAATTTGCATAATTTATTTCCTCCCTTGTATGCACTTTATTCCGTCACGGAGAAAATTAATGATATAGCCCATTCACCAAATTTCCTCAATCCACACCCTCTTTGGCTCTAGGGTTTACGGATGTTTGGCACCTTTACACTCCGCAACCAATATGTGCTCGCTATCTTTAAGTGTTCACTCCTAATGTTTTCATCACCTATGCATTTGTGCTACCCAGCATATTCGCTACCAGGCACAAGTAATAATGAAAATATATATCAGAATAATATCTACATCTACCAATTAAGTGCATGGCCAAGATTGGGTAAAAATCTAACTAAAAATCAGCCTATAAAGGAATTAGGGTAACTCACATTAGATTTTTTTCTATGCAAGAATCAGATTTCACATTTAATACTGAAACATTTCAGCATGGCGAGAGTTGCCCTACAGTTTGCTCCCTTTAGTAGCTTCCTGGATGCTGGCTTCTGGCAGAAACTTTCAGAGAACAAATTGAATCACTATGGCCTAGATGACAGCGCTAAAACTATTTATGGTTTCTATTTCAATGGTAAGTCATATTTGTACACTTTATGAAAAACTCCAGATAATGTGAGGTATTGAGGATTATTCAGATAAGTTTTCTTATTTCTCAACAAAAACTTATATTGTGACCCAGCATTAGAACTGTTTCAGCTGAACAGTTCCAGTGAAAAGTCACCACATATGATTTAATGGAGAAACCAATGTATCGGAAATTATCCATAAGTTCTCCCTATTACTCCTCTTTATTTGAAGCACTGTTTTTGTCATAAACCTAGCATGTTAGCATATTGTAAAACAAAAATGGCTAGACACATAAGTAGGCTGTAAATTCTCTGATAAGTCCATATCATTTGCTCAAAACTAATCAGGTATGCTGCCAATTGTGTTTGTGCCTTTTAACTGCCATTAAGCTAAACAAAGATCTGGAGTCTGAACCAATTGCAAGGTGCTTTGAAAATGCTAACTTTTGAATCAGAATGTTATGGGGCTTGTATGTCATGAAACCTGAAATTCAGTCTCTCAAGATGCATATCTATATAATAACAATTTTTGTACTGAAAAAGAAGAGAAATTATCAAAATTTTCACATTCAGAATGTTTTCATCTAAAACCCATGGTGCAATTAATAACAATACAGGGTTTTCCCGGACTCAAGATTGAGAGTCTCAGACCCCCAAAATGGTGTCTGGGACTCCTAGAAAAAAATCTGTGCATCCACTGGGACTCTCAAAACAAAATTCAAAGTGATAAATTCTTATTAGAATTATATTATTCTTGGCACAATACAAAGTAATGGTTTTCAAAATAAAGTATTTATGAAGTTCTGATATTTGATTTGGATATTTTGTAACATTTTTCAGAGTGCAGGACCCTTTACTTTTGGCATTGGACTCTTAAAAAATTGGTGTGTGGGTCCCAGAAACTCCTGACATACAAGGCTGAGGGAAAACCTTGCAATAATAGTACATGTAATTTCACATTCTCGGTATCACTCACTTTCCTTGTCTTTCTAGGAGACCAAAGTGGAATGCCATGTAGAATGAATGTGGAGTATACAGCATTTGAACAGTAAGTGCTTATTCACACCTCCAAATTCTCTCTTCCTTCAGGTTTCATAGTCTCTCCCTAACTTGGATTAGGATCAAATATTGGGAAACTGAAAGTGTCAGTTTCTACTTGATAGTAGCTCTCAGTCTCTAAAAGTGAATTGTCTATGTAGTGAAATTAAGAAATAAGATTTCCTTTGACCCTTACTGGAGCATGATTTTGAGATCAGTTACTTGCACTTGGGAGTGTTGGGAATGAAAATCCACATTTTAAATGTCACAACTTAACAGAAGTTTAGACCATGTTCGAAGTCAAGGGTTAAATATTCAAACATGGATGTTCTCACTTTGGATTTGTGTAGTGCATGCATATATATATTTTGTTTCTTTGACATAGTTCAAGTTAGGTTCTGTGTAAGTGATGAATTTTCATTTTCAAAATTGTGATTTGAAATGGCTGAAATTTGAAATGACTGAAACAAGATAACATTGCAAAATATACATCTGATAATTTTATATGAAGTTTCTATTTTACAGAGAACCTAAGACACCAGCAAGATGTTTTAAAATGACAGGATGTCTACAAAATACAAATACTCTTGATGCTTTTAAGGAACTTGACAAGAAACAGTTGCTGTATGATACTGGGAAACAGGTAGTGAAACAAGTTAACTCTTTAGATACATGTGTGAGCAGTTTGAAATGATAGAGTGCTACAGAGAATAACTTTAATTATCACTTTGTCTAAACATACATTGCAACCATCATCAGAATCATCTCACAGAATGAGTGGCCACAACATATGTTTTCAAAGAGAAATATAGAAAAACTTATCAGTTATCATCACACTTCACCTTATGTGGAGCTTTGCTATGAAATGAAATGAGCGCATTTAAAAGGTAAAGTTTCCCAAAGCCATTGCACAATTATCAAGTTCCAGCATTGAATCACAAAATCTGTTGACTATATATACTAAAGTCTTTGTTGGAAAGCAGTTTAAAGTCTTTAATATTTTCCTGGAATTGCAGAATGGTTCAGAATAGACTGGCCAGTTTGGGAAGGGCATAAACAGGACAGCAGGATATTTATGAAGGTAACTTACATGGTTGCAATCTAAATCAAATTTTAATTGACTCTTGCAATAGACAGACATGCATGAAGAATATGCTGAATTAGGCAAGTTCAAGAAGGTTTCCATATTTTGCTTACCCTCAACTTTATTTATGTAGTCAACTTTTGATATCTCAAAGTCAAAGTTCATTCCAAAATACTGATATCTCAAAGTAAATTTTCTGGGAACAGAAAATTTACTTTGAGATATCACTAGTTTGAGTAACAGTAGTTTAGATGAAAATAAAAATAGGAAATTATTACATACTATATTCTTTGATATAAGAGGGTACTTTGGGATATCAGTGTTTGAGATATCGAGAGCTGACTGTATTTGATAACTAATATTTCAGATATGGAGTGCTATTTGTTCTGGAGAGGCTATCAAAGATCCAAGTGTCCTGTCGAGATTTTTACTGCTCACATTTGCTGTATGTATGTCTGTTAGTTAAGACATTTGCTCAATTAAATATTTACACATGTTTATTGGAAGAATTCTTTGTAATGACAGATTTCATCACCAGTTATCATCAATTTGAAGTAGAAATTTGCCAAGTATTAATCCATTTTTGGTGGGGATTAATTTTCCTGTTATACAGACTGTCTGAGTGCAAATGAAAACTGGACACAAAATCAAGGGAGAATGATGTGAATTTAAGTGAAACATTTTAACTGTTCTTTACATGTTATCCTTATGGTTTATTAGTTGCTGTGTTAAAGGTTGTTATCTGGAGTTTCAAATGCAATGTAATTTAGCTGATATTATAGGAAAGCACTGTAATGAGGACATTTGTAAGTGCCGCTAAAAAGTTTGAAAGACAAAAAATTAGATGTCAATGTTTATTACAGAATACTTAACTCTGCTTTGAACATAGGCTAGTACTGTTTTTGATTTCACCCCAAAAGTTGGCATTACAGCATACTTCATGCTACACTGCTCTTTGGGATAGTGTTCAACTTTCTGCCATAACTGACCTACATTAGAGCTCACGATTGTGTAGATCACACAGCAAAGATGCACAGGCTGATTTGAGTCTAAGGTGGTCACACATGCCAAAAGGCCCCTTGCCTCAATACAAAGCTGAAATTACTGTTTCAGGATTTAAAGAAGTACCATTACTACTACTGGTTTGCTTTTCCCTGTCTGTGTCCTCCAGAAGATTTCATTCTGATCAAAGAACCACAGAGGCTTGATACAAGATTCAGTCCATCACAGGTTTGTTGCAATTTATTTCGGTGGTGAAATCAATGTTAGGAGGGAAGCTATAAGTAATGATTGCTAAAATCTTGGAGTTTTTAAATAGTGTCTGCCTTGCTAGAAAAATTTGATAGCATAATGAAATCATCAGTAGCCCCACCAATTCACAATTCCTGCATCAGCTATTTGTATTGAGTTAACTCCACTAATTAATTAGCATCTGTTTACAGTAAAGGCAAAGCTATTGTTCTGTTGTTTGTTGGTATAGGCATTGGCATCAGCATCAATGTTAAAGTTTAAGAACACATATTTTCCAAGCCCTGAGAAATTTTAAGTCTATATTTGGCTTGATGATAGATAGGTTGGTCAAAATCCCATTTCAGACAAGCTGTTTGGACTGGTGACAGATCTTGTTGTAAACTTCTTCCAACAATAGAATGAGCACAGCCTGAAATTTTGTTTTAGTTATAGTGCCAGTAGCAGTTTGATGAAATCACAGAGTTCTGCAGCTTAATTGTCTTGTAAATATTTTCTCACCTGGCATTTAATTTTATTTAGGTTGATGAGCTGGTACAGTGTTACAATGATTTCCAGTCAGAACAAACACAAACTCAGGGATACTTCATCATTGTACAAACAGACTCAGGAATAGTGATTACCTCCCTTGAAAATGCTGAACACTACCTTCAAAAGGGTAAAAAGGTGAGTGGTCATAACACTCTGACTTGCTGTCAGTAATTGCAGGAGCTATGGTAGCTCAGTAGGTTAAGCAATGGCCTGATGATCTAGCCATACCAGGTTCGAGATATGCTGGAGACAGAACTCTTTCCAATCGTAAATGGGGTTCCATTGCATACAGGAAGTACATCTTTAGGATCAAAGTGTAAACATCATAAATTTGTAGAGTAGTTTTGTTACTGTGATAACAGATGCCAGGTGGATTCACTGATAGGTTGGGAGAATATTGTTTATGACACTTTTATATGCTTCTTTCCAGGTTCTATTTGGTTTTGCTGACCCCAGCACCTTAGAACAAAACCCTGGCTGGCCTTTGAGGAATTATCTTGCTCTCATTTCATATTATTGGTATGTATGTGCTTTAAGTTGTGTTTATAAAAAGCAGACAATTAACTTAACTTCACACCGGCTAACTTTTTAAAATACAACTGCAGATTTATTCATTTATATGTTAAAGGCAGATTTCAGTCTAAAGCTGAATGATTGATGGATGACTTGCAATTTTACATCCTTTTAACAGTATTTCAATTATATCTAGATGATCTGAGGGATGGGGAAGGAGGGGAATATTGAGAGGCTGTTTGCAATTGACCCATGTTTACTGTTAGAAAAGATTTCGGCAACTAGCCGTATATGAACCCGGGACTGCTACATCAGCAGGCCAGGGCTTAACCTATTGAACTACTAGGGCTTCTAAGACTGGCTTTATGAGAAAACGTTGCACATTTTTATGTTTGAAGACTTACACAATATTCTTTGAACAATAAGTCTTTACAATTATTAAAGATACAACTGACTGACACTTTCACAAATAGTTGGTTGATTGGTTGATTTGATGCTTAACGTCCATGGTAAACAACTAAGGTCATGTCGGGACGGTCAGTTAACCTAACCACACTATTCCTGGGCAGGCTTAGACCTCCTAAGCGGTTAACCAGTACTAAGTGCACATACTTTCGCCAGTAACTGACAACTGCCCTTCTTGAATCAGCGGAAGGAGAAACGAAAGTATGTGGCCAGACTGGGATTCGAACCCAGGACCTCTGACTTACGAGTCAGGTGCCCTACCCTTTCACAAATAGTGATTTATTATTCCTTTAATTACTGATAAATCATAACTCTTTCAATTCTAACACATAATTGCAGAAACATACAATTTATTCATTTCTTAAAATTTTCCAGACCATTCTTATTGTCAGGCATGCATCCAAGAGTATTAACTGACATGTCTGGCACTTCTGCTCAATTTTTGTTGTTGTTGTTGTTTTACACAATTAAGCTCATGCACAATGATGCAGTGATTTTTTGCTCAATAAATCAATCTTTTATTTTCCATTACCTAAAAATAATAGGCATGCGATAATTGATTATCTCATTGTTGTCATTTTAGGTTGAAGTTAGAGGAAGTTGAGGTTGTTTGTTTCCGATACAAAAGTAAATTTGGTAGCCATGATATCAACTCTAGTCTTGTTCTCACAGTGAAACTCAGGAATCTAAGAGACATTAAAGGTACCAGACAACTTTATCAAAAATTGTTAGAATGTTTAAGACTGGAAAAAAGTCCTGAAACAACAATGAGCTAAGCCTGGTACATGTTGAGAAAATACGCAGATTCTTATATAAGGTGTTGAAGAGTTAAAGGTAAGATGTCTCAGTAACTATATTCCTCTTTTACTAAAGAAATATATTCAAATCTACACTTTAACTGTTAAAGCGCCAAAAATTAAAATTGTTGAATTGGCAAACAGTGTAGATCCAGATGAGGTGGCTCTTAATGAGCCACCTCATCTGAATCTACACTGTTTGCCCTCTAGTGGTCGAATTCTCAATATGATATTGCTTGGACAAGATATTTTTTGAAATTCTGCAGACGTAAATTTTGTTGTCTGCTTTTTTGGCGTGTTAAGGGTTAAAATGCTACTTTTGTGTTTTTCGTGCTGTAGATTGCCCAAAGTGTGTTGGTTGGGAGAAGAATGAGAGACAGAAACTAGGACCTAGAATGGTGAACTTGAGTGCTTCCATGGACCCAACAAAGTAGGTTATTAGCAAAGGAAAGGGAAATTTAACTGTTTGATTAATAATATGCAAAATTTCACTTTTAGTATAATTACAAGGGTAGCCCCATTACATCAATGGGTATACATTACCTAACATACTGTTGCAGATATGGATGACACCATAGCACCATTATAACACCTTTCAGCAGTTTCCTGCTAGACTTGCCATTTTATGATATCAGAACTTTTAATTTTGTATCATATGCAAATATTTAGACTAGACTAGATCATATACATGCATGGGATAAAGAGCTTCAAGTTTTGTGATGTAACAACTGACAAGTGACACTATATGGTCTTGTTTTACATTCCTGTTCCACTTGTTTTGTCTCTAGACTGGCAGAGTCAGCAGTTGACCTTAATTTGAAGTTGATGAGATGGAGGCTGTTACCTGACCTTGACCTTGACACTGTCTCACAAACAAAATGTCTTCTGCTTGGGGCCGGGACTTTAGGGTGCAATGTGGCAAGATGTCTGCTGGTAAGCTTCTTCTGCTGTCAAATTTGACTAAATTTGTGGAATGTTTTGAAGATCTGAGTAAAATTTTGACAATATTATGAAAACAGACTATTTAAGGGCTAGTTAGTTACATTTTTCAATTTCTATGGTACTCATTTTCTAGTTATATAGCCCACCATTACTAACGTACTAAAAACAGATTTCATTTTATCATGTGGTCCCTAAGAACAGTTTGATCTGAGTCAGCAGTGTTTGCCTACAATTATGGTGAAGCTAATCTGACCAATAACTGCCAAATCTGTGTTAGCATTTTTAGCTCACCAGAGCCAAAGGCTCTGGGGGAGCTTATAGGATAGGCAGTTGTCCGTCGTCGTCGGCGTCTGTCGTATGTCGTATGTCGTCGTCGTCGTCCGTCAACACTTTTAAACAACATCTCCTCTGAAGCCACTGGGCCGATTGGGCCAAAATTTCATCTGTAGCATCCTTGGGCTGGGGGATTGAAAGTTTGTGTTTTTTATGAAAATCTGCCCCTTAGTTTGGTTGCTATGGCAACTTAGAGTTCCCATAGACTTATAATGGAGAAAATTGAAAAATGGCATTTTCTGCCAAACCATTGTAGAAATATTGACAAAACTTTTATAGAAATGTTCCTTGAGAAGTCATCTATCAGCTATATGTTTTTTGGCCCACTGCCCCTTTTATTGGTTGCCATGGAAACCAAAATGCAATCAAAAAGTAAAAAAAAATACTTTAAAATTATCTCCTCTGAAACCACTGGGCCAATAAGGCCCAGCTGTCATCTGTAGTATCCTCAGGCTGGGGGATTGAAAGTTTGTGTTTTTTATGAAAATCTGCCCTTTAGTTTGGTTGCTATGGCAACTTAGAGTTCCCATAGACTTATAATGGGGAAAATTGAAAAATAGCATTTACTGCCAAGCCATTGCAGATATGCTTACAAGACTTTTATAGAAATGTTCCTTGTGAAGTCTTCTGTTAGCCTTGATGTTTTGGGGCCCACTGCTCCTTTTATTGGTTGCCATGGAAACCAAAATGCAAAAATAATGGAAAAAAATAATTACCAAATTATCTCCTCAGAAGCCACTGGACCGATAAGGCCCAGATTTCATCTGTAGTATCCTTAGGCTGGGGGATTTAAAGTTTTTTGTTTTTTTTTTGAAAATCTGCCCTTTAGTTTGGTTGCTATGGCAACTTAGAGTTGCATTGACTTATAATGGGGAAAATTGAAAGATGGCATTTACTCCCAAGCCATTGCAGATATGTTGACAAAACTTTTATACAAACGTTTCTTGAGAAGTCTTCTATCAGCTATATGTGTTTTGGTCCACTTCCCTTTTCATTATTGGTTGTCATGGAAGCCATAAAGCAAAAGTAGGAAAAAAATTCCTTAAAAAATGATCCCTTCTGAAGCCACTAGGCCGATTGGGCTCAGATTTTATCTTTAGTATCCTTGGGCTGGGGAAGTGAAAATATGTGTTTTTCTTTTATGAGAATCAGCTCTTTTGTTTGGTTGCTATGGCAAATTAGGGTTGCATTGACTTACAATGGGGAAAATTAAAAAAAAATGGCATTTACTGCAATCAGAATATGGAAAACAGTCATATATTTTGTTATCAACTCAACAGACTGTGAGACTGAGACTTTGTAGTAGTATATTTTGTATTAGCCTGTACAAATGTGACAGCAGTTTTGAAAGCAATTTTGAGCTAGAGATCTGGTGAGCTTTGTGGCCCGTGGGCCTCTTGTTTTTCATATCTGTTCACTGTCCAGAGGTTTATGTCTTCAAATGTCAAAGCTGTAAGAGTCCTTTAAATATAAGGTTGAAATCTCTGAATATTTACTAATATTATGGTATTATATTGAAACTAAGAACTTTACCATGGACCCCAAAAATAGCCAGAATAATGAAATGGTCACCATACAGCCAAACTAAACTGGTTTAATTGCCAAGTTGCTTTATAAAACCCTTCACTCGTTCTTTGGTATACCACCATGTTTTTTCTCTGACATTTTTCTAAAGGGAGACAACTTTTGTGACTTCCTGACAACATAGCCCCATTTTGACTTCCTGACAACATAGCCCCATTTGACTTCCTGACAACATAGCCCCTTTAAAATGATGTCTACTTTGGGATGAAAGAATTTGCTGCTATGGCAAATTCTTTACTTTTACAGTTGACTCTAAAAATTGAAAATGGCAAAGTTGCTTCATCAGAGAGTGTTCTTAGTGACCTTAAAGTCTTAATAATATTTACTGTGCTTATAGAAACAGATCATAATCTGTATTGGTGAATGATAAACCTATACTATTGCAGGGGTGGGGAGTAAGAAACATCACACTGGTTGATAATGGCAGAATATCCTACAGCAACCCTGTCAGACAGTCACTGTTTGTATTTGATGATTGTCGGAAGCCAGGGGGAGGTAAATGGAAGGCAGAAGCTGCAGCAGAATCCCTCAAGGCTGTTTTCCCAGGGGTGGTAAGTAAAATATATCAGAACCTTTGATAGACCAAAATTGCTGAGATTATATTGATTTGAATTTTTACAGACCATAAATTCTGAAAGGGTTATAAATCAGGTGTCAGCAATAAACAGAAAAACTATGAAAATAAACTTCATCAGACTTGACAGAAAGGTTATGCATAGTGAGAAAATGTATGCTTGATTCAGGTTTCAGTGCCAAAGGTTGAGGTCATAATTATGCAGGTGTGAGAGGTAAGTTCTAAGGAACTTTAAGACTATGTCTATTGCCTGCTTCAAACATTTGGGTTTTAGCAAACACAGAGGAAGTTAAATACAATTCAGTTCAATTTAGTTTATTCATTTGGGCTTCTGGCTTAGTTCTGTTTTGTGACAGTGCACTGACAGGTGAGAGATAGCCTTCCAAGAATTCATGATGACCTATAATAATACAAGAATACTGTCAGTCACCAAACTGGATATATGATTGTTTCTGAGTTAGCTGTTTAGTCTACTATAGTTTCCTCAATATTTTGTCTTTGACTGATGTGTCAGTTTATGCTCTGTCAACTTTATTTGTAAGACCCAGTGTTGAAGGTAAATTTAGGATAAAGAGGTTGTCCCTGGGTGTCAAGTCTTAGAGGAAAGGATTTACTCCATTATGAGCAAATTCTTTCCTTTAAAAGTTGACCCTATTTCAGATCCGAGGAAATAAAGAGAAAGTCATGAAAGTTATTCCCTGTAGTGAAAATGGTGGGAAAAGATGGAGGTGTACCAATACATGATAAGTGAGGGAAATTTTAATTCAGAGGCAGAAAATCTAAATTTGGATAATGAAACCTTCATGAACAGTTCCTGTCAACTTGATCTGAATGTTTATAATTTCAGAATGCTGTGGGTGTTATCTTATCTATACCAATGCCAGGCCATAGTGTTCCAGGTATGATCAGCAGTCTTTTTAGCTCACTTGAGCACGAAGTGCTCAAGGTGAGCTATTGTGATCGATATTTGTCCGTCGTCCAGCGTCCGTCCGTCCGTCGTCAACAATTTCTTCAAACGACATCTCCTCCTAGACCAGTAAGCCAATTTCAAAATAATTTCACACAAATGTTTCTGTTATAGCCCTGAACCAAAATGGCTTAAATGGTTCCGCTCCGCTGAACAAAATGGCCGCCAAAGCTAAAAATAGAAAAACCTTTAAACGACATCTCCTCTGAAGCCAATGGCTCGATTTCAAAAAAAAATTCACAGAAATGTTTGACTCATGGCCATGAACCAAAATTGCTAAAACGGTTCCACTCCGCTTAACAAAATGGCCACCAGAGCTAAAAATAGAAATCTAAAAATAGAAAAATCTCAATTTCAAAATAATTTCACAGAAATGTTTGACTTATGGCCCTGAACCAAAATTGCTAAAACGGTTCCACTTTGCTGAACAAAATGGCCACCAGAGCTAAAAATAGAAATAAATCTTAGAATGACACAGAGGGCACAGTTCTGATCCAATCATCATGAAACTTTGTCAGAATGTTTATCTTAATGAAATCTAGACCAAGTTTGAAACTGGGTCATGTGGGGTCAAAAACTAGGTCAATAGGTCAAATCTTAGAAAAACCTTGTGTACACTCTAGAGGGCACAGTTATGATCCAATCTTCATGAAACTTTGTCAGAATGTTTATCCTTATACAATCTAGGCCAAGATTGAAACTGAGTCATGTGGGGTCAAAAACTAGGTCACTAGGTCAAATCTTAGAAAAACCTTGTGTACACTCTAGAGGGCACAGTTATGATCCAATCTTCATGAAACTTTGTCAGAATGTTTATCCTTATACAATCTAGGCCAAGATTGAAACTGAGTCATGTGGGGTCAAAAACTAGGTCACTAGGTCAAATCTTAGAAAAACCTTGTGTACACTCTAGAGGGCACAGTTATAATCCAAGCTTCATGAAACTTTGTCAGAATGTTTATCCTTATACAATCTAGACCAAGATTGAAATTTGAGTTATGTGGGGTCAAAAACTAGGTCAAATCTTAGAAAAACCTTGTGTACACTCTAGAGGGCACAGTTATGATCCAATCTTCATGAAACTTTGTCAGAATGCTTACCTTTATGAAATTTAGACCAAATTTGAAACTGGGCCATGTCAGGTCAAAAACTAGGTCACTAGGTCAGATCTTAGAAAAAAAAACATGTGAATGCTCTAGAGGGCACAGTTTTGTTCCAATCTTCATGAAACTTTGTCAAAATGTTTATCTCCAACAAATCTAGACCAAGGGTGCAACTAGGTCATGTTGGATCAAAAACTAGGTTACTAGGTCAAACCTTAGAAAAACATTGTGGATACTCTAGAGGACACAGTTTTGGTCCAATCTTCATGAAACTTTGTCAGAATGATTATCTTAATGAAATCTAGGCCAAGTTTGAAACTGGGTCTTGTCAGGTCAAAAACTAGGTCACTAGGTCAAATCATAGAAAAGCCTTGTGTATACAGTTGTGGCTTTATTTTGCATTGAATCATCATGAAACTTTGTCAGAATGTTTATCTTCATAAAATGTAGGCCAAGTTTGAAACTGAATAATGTTTGATCAAAAGCTAGATCGCCAGGTCAGATCTTAGAAAAACATTGTGTACACTCTAGAGGGCACAGTTTTGATCCAATCTTCATGAAACTTTGTCAGAATAGATTAGAAACTGCAAAACTGCTCCAATTGAACCATCATCAAATAGATGATCTTCCATGTTAGTTCATCATAACTCAGGTGAACGATTTAGGTCCATCATGGACCTCTTGTATTATTATCATATGACGCAATTATTCAGTGGCTAACGCCATGTCCTAAAAATCTAATATAACAAGTTATGACACTTAGTCACTGGCATATCATGATGCCATCCATGACAATGTCATGCTTTCTGTTGAAATTATTATTTGATAAGTTTTCTGTTTAGAGAGGCACCCTGGCTGAGTGGTTAGAGTGATGAATAGTGCCATAGATGGGTAGGAAAAATTTGTACAAAGTAGAAAAATACATTATTTCTTCTGTTATAAGATTTCCCCGTCTAAAACAATCTCAGAAATCTTGATTCATCTCATAAGATGTATGTAGATTTTTGGGATTGTTTCATAAGTTGGATCTAAAGTTTGAGGATTGTCTTGGAAGGAAAACACCATTTCATAAGACTAATTTAGATATATAGGGCTATTCTAGAGAGGGTAAAATTCTGTTCGTAGCCAAACAAACTTGGTAGTATCACATGGTATTGCTTTGTTCGTGAAATGATTGAATATTCATACTTTGACTCCTTCACAACAGATCAGTTATAAAAGATGCTTTGAGAAAGTTGCCTGCCATAAAATCAAAATACTTTAAAAATGCCTTTGTAGAGCATGTCATGTAATAACCATCACCAGGGTCCAGATTTACTTTTTATATGCCCGTTTTGAAAAAAAGGACGTATTATGTCGTGGCGCTGTCCGTCCGTCCGTCCGTAAACATTCTTGTACACGCCATAACTCAGTAACCATTCGGGATATCTTCATGAAATTTGGTAGGCATATGTATCAGGGTGGGGGAACGTGTTGCGTACAAGAATGGTTGCTCCCCCTTTCTTACTTTTGAAGTTATGCCCCTTTGATTAATTTTTTCCCTGTAAGTCTTGTACGCGCCATAACTAGATAACCGTTTGGGATATCTTTATAAAACTTCATAGCAATGTGAATGAAGTCCTAACGATGTGTCATGTACAAAAATGGCTGCTTTCCCTTTCTTTGTTTTAGAGTTAATCCCTTTCATTAGTTCTAAAAGGCTAGTTTTCGTGTTTTCTTGTACAATATATTGTCAAGGGAAAAAACTAGAACTAAAAATGGTGTAATTTGTGTATTTAGGTTATCTCCCTTGTCCAACTTTACCTTGGAATACTAACAGTATATCATGTGTTAAATATTTAGATGATGTTGCAGTCATTATACCCCCACTTTGAAAAAGTGGGGGGTATACTGGTTTACATCTGTCTGTCCATCCGTCCGTCCATCTGTCCGTCCTACCATCTGTCCTTCCATCCCCATTTGATCAAATCTTTCATCGAAGATTTCTTCACAACAAAACAAGCTAGACTGGTCATATTTGGCATACAGGTTGATGACGGCATGTTGTATTGTGGGATTGAGAACCAGCCTTCTCCTGCCTATTCTTCCCTGTATTTGTCCGATTTTCTTTCTTTCCATACTTTGAATAATGAAATTTTTCGTCAAAGATTTCTCCACAACCACGCAAGCTAGAGTAGTCATATTTGTTATGCAGGTTGATGACGACATGTTGATCCCACGATAACCAGCCTTCTCCTGCTTATTCTTCCCTGTATTTGTCAGATTTTTAGCTCACCTGAGCACGAAGTGCTCAGGGTGAGCTTTTGGGATACCGTGATGTCCGTCGTACGTGTGGACGGACGTCCGTCCGGACGTCCGTCAACTTTTTCTTGTGTACACTCTAGCGGGCACAGTTTCGATCCAATCTTTATGAAACTTTGTGAGAATGTTTATCTCCATAAAATCTAGGCCTAGTTCGAGACTGGGTCATGTCGGGTCAAAAACTAGGTCACTAGGTCAAACCTTAGAAAAACCTTGTGTACGCTCTAGAGGGCACAGTTTTCATCCAAAGTTCATGAAATTTTGTCAGAATGTTTATCCTTATAGTATCTAGGACAAGTTCGAAACTGGGTCACGTCGGGTCTAAAACTAGGTCACTAGGGCAAATCATAGAAAAACCTTGTGTACCCTCTAGAGGACACAGTTTTGATCCAATCTTTATGAAACTTTGTCAGAATGTTTATCTCCATAAAATTTAGGCCAAGTTCGAAACTGGGTCATGTCGGATCAAAAAGTAGGTCACTAGGTCAAATCATAGATAAACCTTGTGTACGCTCTAGAGGGCACAGTTTTCATCCAAAAGTTATGAAACTTTGTCAGAATGTTTATCCTCATAGTATCTAGGACAAGTTCGAAACTGGGTCACGTCGGGTCTAAAACTAGGTCACTAAGTCAAATCATAGAAAAACTTTGTGTAACGCTCTAGAGGACACAGTTTTGATCCAATCTTTATGAAACTTTGTCAGAATGTTTATCTCCATAAACTCTAGGCCAAGTTTGAAAGTAGGTAATGTCGGATAAAAAACTAGGTCACTAGGTCAAATCTTAGAAAAACCTTGTGTAAGCACTAGAAGGCACAGTTTTGATCCAAAGTTCATGAAACTTAATCAGAAAGTTTATCCTTATAATATCTAGGATAAGTTTGAAACTGGGTCACATCGGGTCAAAAACTAGGTCACTAGGTAAAATCATAGAAAAAACCTTGTGTATGCTCTAGAGGACACAGTTTTGATCCAATCTTTATGAAACATTGTCAGAATGTTTATCTCTATAAACTCTAGGCCAAGTTTGAAACTGGGTCTTGTTGGGTCAAAAACTAGGTCACTAGGTCAAATCTTAGAAAAGCCTTGTGTACGCTCTAGAGGGCACAGTTTTGATCCAAAATTCATGAAACTTTGTCAGAATGTTTATCCTCATAATATGTAGGACAAGTTTGAAACTGGGTCATGTCGGGTCAAAAACTAGGTCACTAGATTGAATCATAGAAAAACCTTGTGTACCCTCTAGAGGACACAGTTTTGATCTAATTTTTATGAAACTTTGTCAGAATGTTTACTTCTATAAACTCTCGGCCAAGTTTGAAAGAAGGTCATGTCGGGTCAAAAACAAGGTCACTAGGTCAAATCATAGGAAAACCTTGTGTACGCTCTAGAGGACACAGTTTTGATCCAAAGTTCATGAAACTTTGTCAGAATGTTTATCCTCATAATATGTAGGATAAGTTTGAAACTGGGTCATGTCGGGTCAAAAACTTGGTCACTAGGTCAAATCTTAGAAAAACCTTGTGTACGCTCTAGAAGGCACAGTTTTGATCCAAAGTTCATGAAACTTTGTCAGAATGTTTATCCTCATAATATCTAGAACAAGTTCGAAACTGGGTCATGTTGGGTCAAAAACTAGGTCACTAGGTCAAATCATAGATAACCTTGTGTACGCTCTAGAGGACACAGTTTTGATCCAATCTTTATGAAACATTGGCAGAATGTTTATCTCCATAAACTCTAGGCCAAGTTCGAAACTGGGTCATGTCGAGTCATAAACTAGGTCACTAGGTCAAATCTTAGAAAAATCTTGTGTGTGCTCTAGAAGGCACAGTTTTGATTCAAAGTTCATGAAACTTTGTCAGAATGTTTATCCTCATAATATGTAGGACATGTTTGAAACTGGGTCATGTCGGGTCGAAAACTAGGTCACTAGGTCAAATCATAGAAAAACCTTGTGTACGCTATAGAGGACACAGTTTCTTTATGAAACTTTGTCAGAATGTTTATCTTCATAAACTCTCGGCCAAGTTTGAAAGTAGGTCATGTCTGGTGAAAAACTAGGTCACTAGATCAAATCTTAGAAAAACATTGTGTAAGCACTAGAAGGCATAGTTTTGATCCAATCTTCATGAAACTATGTCAAAATGTTTATTGTCCATATATCTAAGCCCCCTATGAAACTGAGTCACGTCGGCTCAAGGTCAAATCTTAGAAAAAAACTTTGTGTACACCCTAGAGGGCACAGTTTTGATCCAATCTTCATGAAACTCTGTCAGAATGTTTATCTTAATGAAATCTAGGTAAAGTTTGAAACTGGGTCGTGTCGGGTCAAAAACTTGGTCACTAGGTCAAATATAAGAACGACCTTGTAAACGCTCCAGAGGGCACAGTTTTGATCCAATCTCAATGAAACTGTGTCAGAATGTTTATTCTTACAATATCCAGGCCAAGTTTGAAACTGGGTCATGTTGGATCAAAAACTAGGTCAAATGTTAGTATGGTAAATACTCTTATAAATCTTCACCAGAGCCAGTGAACTGATTAATGCTCAGGTGAGCGATTCAGGGCCACCATGGCCCTCTTGTCTTTCTTTCCCTACTTTGAATAATGAAATTTTTCGTCAAAGATTTCTCCACAACCATGCAAGCTAGAGTAGTCATATTTGGTATGCAGGTTGATGACGATATGTTGTATCTTTATATTGAGAACCAGCCTTTTTCTGCTTATTCTTCCCTGTATTTTTCCAATATTCGTTCTCTCCATACTTTGAATAATAAAATTTTTCGTCAAAGATTTCTCCACAACCAAGCAAGCTAGAGTACTCTTATTTGGTATGCAGGTTGATGACGATCTGTTGTATCGTGGGATTGAGAACCAGCCTTTTTCTGCTTATTCTTCCCTGTATTTGTCCAATATTCTTTCTTTCCATACTTTGAATAATGAACTTTTTCTCCACAACCATGCAAGCTAGATTAGTCATATTTGGTATGCAGGTTAATGATGACTTCCTGTATTGTGGGATTGAGAACCAGACTTCTCCTCTTTTTATTCCCTGTATTTGTCCGATTTTCTTTCTCTCTTTACTTTGAATAATGCATTTTTTTTGCAAAAGATTTCTATGCATCTGTAAGTTAGGCTAGGGATTTTTGTATGCATGTTGATGATAACTTGTTGTATTGTGGGATTGATAATTAGTCTTCTCCTGCTTATTCTTCCCTATATTTTTCCAATTTTCTTTCTCTCCTGACTTTGAATAATGTAATTTTTTGTAACAGATTTCACAGCAACCATTCATTTTTGGTATACATGGTAACAATGATTTCTCTCCCTCTTTATGCTTTTTGTTACGAAAATAACATCATTTGATTTAAGCAATTAAGCGGGGTATAGTCGGATTCGCTGACAGTTCTAGTTAATTATTACAGAGTGGTTGCCCCTGTTTGTCTGCCCGTCTATCCTTTTGCAATCTTGCTCATTCTGTAACTCCTTTAGGAATTTGAAACGGGCGTATTATGCGCCGCTTGCGAAGCCCTTGTTGTATCTTATTTTCCCACTGCTACATGGAGAAGACTAACAATAGCCCAGCCGGGCCGGGTAGCGCAATCGGTAGGGCACCTGACTCGTAAGTCAGAGGTCCTGGGTTCGAATCCCGGTCTGGCCACATACTTTCGTTTCTCCTTCCGCTGATTCAAGAAGGGCAGTTGTCAGTTACTGGCGAAAGTATGTGCACTTAGTGCTGGTTAACCGCTTCGGAGGTCTAAGCCTGCCCAGGAATAGTGTGGTTAGGTTAACTGACCGTCCCGACATGACCTTAGTTGTTTACTGTGGACGTTAAGCATCAAATCAACCAACCAACTAACAAGGGCCCAGTTGCCTATGGCCTCTCAATTTTTTTGGCTGAGATTGATGGATGAATAACTTGTAATTTTACATCCTTTTCAACAGTATTTCAGTCATATTAGAATAATGGAAGGGTGATAATAACACGCTGTGTTGGAAGGGTGATAACAAGCTGTGTGCAGTGAAACTCCTTGCACTGTTGAAAAGATTTCTGCTGTCAGGGGATTCAAACCTGGGACTGCTAGATCAGCAGTCCAACACTTAACCCACTGAGCTACAAGGGGTTCTTTTTTGGCTTAGTCCCTGAGATTTGAGAGAAAATGGCTATAATCTTTGGTACTGTATGTAAAATTCCAGTTTTTGGTTGTCTGGGCCCCTACACAAGAATGCTTGATTTTCTTATCCCAGTCACAGTTTTATGGAGGCTGAACTTCATAATTCCAGATAGTGCAATAAAACAGACCAAAGAAGATGTTGACAAATTAGACAAGCTTGTTAATTCCCATGATGCCATATTTTTATTACTCGACACTCGGGAGAGTAGATGGTTACCTACTGTGATGGCAGCATCAAAGCAAAAGGTAATAACAGTGAAGTATACCCTGTGAGAAGATGTTAAGTGGCTCTGTAAATGGCAAGACATGACCAGTCTTTGAATCTGTGAATGGTAGTAAGGGCTGTGGCTGTTCAGGTTGATCCATGATCTGGATTTGAATCTCACAGGCAGCCCAATTCTTTCCAACCATAAACATGGTTTAGTTGCACACACCTTTTTATTACCACACTTTCGTGGGCTGGATATGAATGATATTGTTGACAAGGGTGTAAAATTTCATGTCATTCATCCATCCATCTTGGGAACAATTAGTGAAACATTATCAGCCTATTTTATACATTTAGTTTCTTCATGAAGTTCGACATTGCCTTAATTATCTGTGACCTTGGAATTCATTCAGCATGCTGTTGAAATTTTATCAGCTTAACAAATATTTCAGTTAAAAGTCAGATTGATACTGAAAAATATATTGTAGAACTATGAAGCAGGACAAATTCTTTTGTTCTCTAACAATAATTTATGTGTGCTATATAGCAGTCTGTCCATCATTGTACATTTATTTTGAGTATTGCTCTGCAGAAATTGGAAAGGTAAGCTGAATAATTTTTTGCAGACTTCGTGGTAGAATATTTTATCATTAACTCATTTCATATGGTTTCCAGACTGTGATATGTTCTGCTCTGGGTTTTGATACATTCCTAGTGTTACGTCATGGCTACAAGACCTCCCATTGTGATACTACAAGAGAGGTTACGATGACCAAGAGTATGGTGATACCAGGGAACCAGCTAGGCTGCTATTTCTGTAATGATGTTGTGGCACCAGGTGACGTAAGTGTAAGCTTCATTTTATATGCATGTGTGAGATGAGGGATTTATTATGACAGGTGATTCATTTCATGGGATGTAATTCCGTTATCTGGCTTGTGATTCATTTTATGTGATGTGAGTCATTATATGTGATCCATTATGTGTGATGTGATTTTTTATGTGATGGGCAAGGCGCTGTCAGGCGAGCTATCCTGTCCCTGTGACAGGTCTTGTTGATGTGTGAGGTAGGGCTTGGATGAGTACCTAGGTACCTGAGTTCGGGTCGGGTAGACAAGTTACTCGGGTACAAATTTACTACCTGTTAACCGAAAGCGTATTATTATGAAATGTGTAAATATTCGATTACAGTAGAATTCCAAGCAAATAGAATTCGTTTAGAGTTACTATATTGTATAAACTGCAACCATAAATTATATTACCAAACCATTTTTATGCACTAAGATTTGCCCCTGTTTGTCCGTCCATCTGTCCATCCATTCATCACACTTTATGGTATAGAGTTTGTGTAATCAAGTCCTCCCATAGTTTTCAATGGATCTTTTTCAAATCTTGCATACACATTGTGGACATATATTGAAGATGTGCATGTGGGTTTTTGGTGGAGCTAGAATTAATTTTGACAGAAGAACGGCCTTTTGAACATAGTTATTTTAGGCAAAGTTTTTGCATTGCCGGGTATGGAGTTTGTGTAATCAACTCCTCCCACAGTTGTCTATGGATCTTTTTCAAACCTCGCATACATGCTGTAGACATATTGAAGATGTGCATATGGATTTTTGTTGGAGCTAGAATTGATTTTGACAGAATTACCATCTTTTGAACTTAGTCATTTTAGGCAAATTTTTGCATAGTAGGGTATGGAGTTTGTGTAATCAACTCCTCTCACAGCTTTCAATGGATCTTTTTCAAACCCTTTATACATGCTGTGGATATATTGAAGATGTGCATGTGGTTTTTTGTTGGAGCTAGAAATAATTTTGACAGAATTACGGCATATCAAACTTAGTCATTTTAGGTATATGTTCCATTGTAGGGTAAGTGCTTGTGTAATCAACTCCTAGCTCCCACAATTTTCAGTGGCTGTTTTTCAGACTTTGTAAACTTTTTGTGGACATTTTGAAAATGTGCATGTTGGTTTTTGATTAAAAAAAATAACTACAATTTTGATAGAATTATGGTCTTGCAAACTTAGTCATTTTGGGCTGCATTTTTGCAGTATAGGGTATGAAGTTTTTGTATTGTTTTCAGTGGATTCCTTGTAGATGGTATTTGTGCTTAAAAGGTGCTTTAGGAAGGTACATATCCTGTGACATCCAGGGGCATCATTAGTGTCTTACAGACACAGTTTTCTAGTTGTATATATTTTAACAGGGAGATTTATATACTTTTGTGCCCTTCCCATGCGCATGTGTGAAAATGACAAATACCTTACTTATTATTTGATCTAAATGTATATTTTGTGACTGTGGACATGCTAAAATGCGGGTAATAGGGGCTCGGGTACCGGGTTACAAAATCTCTACCCATCCCAGCCCTAGTGTGAGGTGTGGGGGAATTATTCTCGGCAGCAGCCAAAATATGACCTTTGTGACTTGCAGTGGTCTTTTCATCTGTACATCTCTTACAGTTTGTTCAGTCTTCAGTGATTGCTGAATTTATTCCTCAAGATTGATGTAACAGTTACAAACAGATTTAGTTTATTAGAATGAATCAAACCAGCAGTATAATTACGTTACATTGGTTAGACCATTCATAAGTAGTTTGTTATAAATTAATTTTTGTCGGAGCTCTTTTCTGTCATCCAAGTCTTTGTATTAAAATTTTGAAGTTAAAAAATATAAACTTTAAAACAGACTTGCAAGGAAACATTGAAGCAAGGTAGTCCGTTTGGTGACAGCTCTTCTTCTGTCTGCTGGAGAATTGCTATTATATAATTTGATACCATGTTGTTTATATTTTCTTGCACCTCCTTCACACAGTCAACAAGGGACAGAACTCTGGACCAGCAGTGTACAGTATCACGACCTGGTATGTCCTACATAGCCAGTGCCTTGGCAGTGGAGCTCCTGGTCTCAGTACTGCAGCACCCTGATAAAGGTCTCGCCCCAGCAGATACCAGTGCTAATGATGATCATCTTACTGTAGAACATGTCAGTCCTCTAGGAATAGTTCCACATCAGGTATGTGCCACTGTACACCGCGAAAATTCTAAAAATTGGGACACCTAAAATAATTACAGTAAACATCCTAAAAATAGAACAGTTTGGTTTCCCATCTTAGTATTGTGTCTAAAAGATGAATATGAAATTGCAGTGTAGACCTGAAGGAGCAGTCTGATCTGGGTCTGCACTGTGTGCTCTGACCTATTCGCCCCAATATTTAGAATTTTTACAGTATTGACTCTATGGTTTTTTGTGCTCAGTTAAGATGAAAGGGAACTTTAATTTTTGAGAGTTATGTGTCTTATTGTAAATAGAATCATCCACTTGAATTTATTCATCTTGATGAAGAAACAGTGATGCTGGGCAAAGCCTGCCACTGTATCTTTTTTCCCCCAAGTTGTTTCAAGTGTATGTTGCTTCCCAGGAGGGCTAAGCGCTTCCAAAACTGGTCTGCTCTTAACAAGAAGAAATTGCTTGTGGAAATGTTGTCTCCTAATTAATTGGGGCTTTGCTCAACAGGAGTTGACTCTTGAAGAAAAGAATTTACTCCTACAGATACAAAATTTTTCAAGCAAATTCTTTTAATATGCATCTACTATCTAATGCAACAATCATCCTTCTAATAGCAATGAAAATTTGTCACGGTCAACTGTCAGCTAAAATATTCTGCCAAAAAAACTGATTTCTTTTGATTCAATTATTAATGTAATAAAACAGCTCAGTTAAAGTGGCGGCAACTAGATTTGTGACACTGTTCTATATCAGAGCCACACTGAACTTTGTGAACCTCACGTTAATAAAGTGACTGCTGTGGAATTCATCAATAATATACCATTAAAGTAACTTTTGTTACATGGATCAACTGAGTCTGTGAAGAAATGACTTTGATTGTTTGTCTTTTATTTTGTAATAACAGAACATTTATAAACAAGCTCCAACACCGAAATGTTGCATTGGTCGATTGACAGGTAGTAAAAGGTGACCCAGGCAAAAGTAAGAATGACAGAATTGCTTCCCCAGTATCTGGATTGTTATACTATATAGTTTTCTTCTTTCCATCTGTTAGTCCATCTGTCCATCCATCTGTTCGTCCATGTGTGCATCCGTGCGTCCATCCATTAACATTTGCGTTTAAAGTTTTTCGTTTTTTTATTTTTGCTTATGTTGTCAATATTCTTTGATGGAGCCTGTTGGTTTGTGACTAGATATACTTATAGGTTCATGTAGAATAGCTGACATCACCTGGATGCTGCTGCTGACCTATGGTCAAGGTCACAGACTTAAAGTTTTGCGTTAAAGTTTTGCGTTAAGTTTATATTCTTCTTTCATATTTCCAGTATCATTTGATGGAACAATTTGATATTTGACTAAGGTTACTTTAAGGTTCATACAGAGAAGTTGACATCATCTGGATGCTGTTGCTTTCCAAAGGTCAAGGTCACAGACTTGCATATTTGTGTTAAGTTTTGCATTAAGTTTATACTCTTTGCTTATATTTCCAACGTCCTTTGATGGAACCTTTTGATATATGACAAGGTGTACTTCTGTGTTCATGCAAAATAATTGCGGTAAAGTTTTGCCTTAAGTTTATATTCATCTTTTGTGTTTCCAGTATCATTGGATGGAACCTTTTGATATTTGACTAGGGTTACTTTTAGGTTCATAGCTGCTTACCAAAGGTCAAGGTCACAGACTTGAAATTTTTTGTTTAAGTTTTGCATTAAGTTTACATTCTTTGTTTATATTTCAAACATACTTTAATGAAACCTTTTGATATATGACTAGGTTTACTTCTATGTGTTTATGCAGAATTTAGTTGATATCATCTGGATGCTGCTGCTACTGCTGGTGAGTAAGGTCTTGGAAACAAACTTATATGTTTACATTAAAGTTTAGTGTTGAGTTGGTACTTTTTGGTAATTTTCGTAATATACTTTGATGGAACCATTTGATAGGTGACTAAGTATACTTCTAGGTTCATGCCATGTATAAGAATGGTTTCATTAGGCGATGGTTTCATTAGGCAGTGGCGCTGGTCAGGGGTATACGTGAGCCCCTGCTCACTTGCTCTAGTTTTTCTTGTAGATTCGAGGATTTCTATCAAGATTTCAACAAATCATGCCTGCCAGTATGGCATTTGATAAATGTACAGCCTGCTCACAAACTGTAAGTTACCAGTAATAATATTTACTGCAATTGATTAATTCTTAGATTTGTTTGATAAATAATTGTATTTAATACTTGATAGTAAGCAGAAATAAACATCAGTATCATAAATTCAATTTCCGAGAATATGTCCTGTTGTGGTATATAAGTAATACATGTAGTTATATTCGGGCAGACTGCATGATCGGCTGTGACTCTTAGAAAAGAAATTAAAACAACAAAAACATGGGTTCTTACCAGAATGCATGGATCTACTGGCTTATCTAATTCTGTACCAGGAGAAGTGATTTCAAATCAAGGACTTGTGTTTCACAAATAGTATTATAGTTGAGCTGCATCGTGAAGGTACCAGTACATGCTGAATGCCTAGACTAGCATGAACATGTTTATGGAAATTGGGGTGTAATTGAGCACAGTTCATGTATCCCGATATTGGGATAAACAGGTTTTCTGACAGTGCATGAGGGCTGTAGAAACTTTCCTGTTTATTTTTCATCAGTTAAAATTTTTGAAATATCTTCTACCCTAGTGTGTTTAAGTATTGAGACACAATATTTAAGCACATAAAGCTTTTTTTTTTTTTTTTCTGTGGCAATACAGTTTATCCCATACATGACATTGAGAGCTGTGAGCTTGTTAGTCTTGTTAAAAAAACTTACATTTGTTTTGCAAGCTTTATTTCAAATTTGTTTTATCAGGTTATACAGAGTTACAAGAAAGAAGGATTTGATTTCTTGTTGCGAGTGTTTAATGAGCCTCATTATCTAGAGGACGTGACAGGACTAACAGAGATGCATCAGGAGACCATTGATGCCGAGGTAAATTTATTTAGATTTCTTACTACGACTGTTTAATGAGCCACATTACCTTGAGGACTTGACAGGACTAACAGAGATGCACCAGGAGACCATTGATGCCGTGGTAAATTCAGATTGCAAACTTAAATTTAGGTAAATTCAGATTGCAAACTTAAATTTAGGTAAATTTAGTTGGATTTGCTGATATAAATGCAGTCATATCTTAGTTGGTAGTGTGTCCTCTCAGTTTGCATGAGAGTTGATTATTACCTTGGTCTTACTGGAGTTAACCGGGCTGTGTAGCGCCGTCGGTAGCGTGTTAGACTCAAGAGCCAGAGGCCCCGGGTTCGATACCCTGTCCGGCCACATACTTTCATTTGTCCTTCCGCTGATTCAAGAAGGGCAGTTGTCAATTAGTATGTGCACTTAATACTGCTTAACCACTTAGGAGGTCTAAGCCTGCCCAGGAATAGTGTGGTTAGGGTAACTGACCATCCCGAAATGATGATAGCTATTTACCGTGGACGCAATAAAACAGCAACAAAACAACTTACTGGAGTTGCTGTTCAGTTATTACTGTGGATTAAGGTGTAGCTGTAGCTCATAATCTTAGTAAGGCTTCTACAAGGTTTCAGATGGCACACTGAAATTTTAGTATACATGCTGGGTACAGTGAACTCTTCAGAGGAGGAGCAGGTTCTTCCCTTTAGAGTTACCCCAAATTTTGAAAGCCTTTGTTGTTCAAAGAAGCAAACAGGCAGTCACAAGAGTTCCCCGTTGTAAAAATGGTAAAAACAAAATGGAGGCATATCTATTCACCTAAAGAAAACTTGGCATAGTACTAGTAATCAAGTGTGGAGACAAGGTGAATATTTGTGAGGCAGCCATTGTCATATCACTGTAAAACACATAATATCTGCGCTATCAAAATTTCATGGTTTGATAACAATGACAATGACATTGGCGCAGATTAATTTTGGCATTCAAGATACACTATGGCTCCAGGTAATTAAAAGAAATTATACAAATTTGTGACAATTTTTCTTACTTTTTTTACTAAACTGTACATTGTGATTGACATCTATTAGAATTCCCTCATTGAGGCAATTCTAATAGGATGCCATAATGTACAGTTTAATGGAATGGTATAGAAAATATCTCAAATACTCATCAGCTGAAAATGCTTTGAACAATTGTGCCGAGAAATAAATCTCTTTATGTCATAATATCTTAATCATATGAGCCGCGACACGAGGAAACCAACAAAGTGGTTGTGTGCACAGCGAAGACTCAGATCAGCCTGGGCATCCGCCCAGTTTGATCAGAGTCTTCGCTGTCCACATGGAGGTAGCTTAGACCCTCAGCTACCCCTTGAGCACTTAACGAAGAGTCTGGTCAAATTTGGCGTATGCCCAGGCTGATCTGAGTCTGTGCTCGGCGGGCAACCACTTTGTTGGTTTTGTCATGTTGCAGCTCATATATTTTCTGTATTTTCCAGGTGTGGGATTTTGATGAAGATGATGAATTTTCCAGCATGGACATGAGCTGACGTTCTACGCCCAGTGCAATATCTCAGCCATGATAATCATTGGAAACTTTTATCTAATATTTCTGAAGAGAGTACTGTGCTTCAAAAAAAATACCTACCATATATTGGGACACCTAAAAATAATGAATTTTCCATTTGGGACAAATGGAAAATTTATTATTTTAGGTGTCCCAATACTTAAGCATTTTAGGATATATAATTATATTTAAAATTGTAGTATACTGGTCAAAATAAGTTAAGTCTCTCATTACTTTTTCCCATAGTCTGATTTCGTCTATTCCATAACCGTGCAAGGCTGTTGGGGAACCACAGATGACTTTGAAACAATCCCTTTCCACTTTTTAGCTCACCTGAGCACGAAGTGCTCAAGGTGAGGTATTGTGATCGGTCTTTGTCCGTCGTCCGGCGCCCGTCGTCCGGCGCCAACTTTTGCTTTAAACGACTTCTTCTCCAAAACTGCTTGGCGGATTTTGAAATAATTTCACAGGAATGTTCCTTGGGGGACTCTCTACCAAAATTGCTCAAATGGTTCTGCTCTGCTGAACAATATGGCCGCCAGAGCTAAAAATAGAAAAACCTTTAAACGACTTCTCCTCCAGAACTGCTGGGCCGATTTTTAAATAATTTCACAGAAATGTTCCTTAGGAGACCCTCTACCAAAATTGCTCAAACGGTTCCGCTCCGCTGAACAATATGGCCGCCAGAGCTAAAAATAGAAAAACCTTTAAACGACTTCTCCAAAACTGCTGGGCCGATTTTGAAATAATTTCACAGACATGTTCCTTAGGAGGCCCTCTACCAAAATTGCTCAAACGGTTCCGCTTCGCTGAACAATATGGCCGCCAGAGCTAAAAATAGAAAAATCTTTAAACAACTTCTCCTCCAAAACTGCTGGGCAGATTTTGAAAAAATTTCACAGAAATGTTCCTTAGGAGACCCTCTACCAAAATTGCTCAAACGGTTCCGCTCCGCTAAACAATATGGCGGCCAGAGCTAAAAATAGAAAAACCTTTAAACGACTTCTCCTCCAAAAGTGCTTGGCCGATTTTGAAATAATTTCACAGAAATGTTCCTTAGGAGACCCTCTACCAAAATTGCTCAAACGGTTCCGCTCGGCTAAACAATATGGCGGCCAGAGCTAAAAATAGAAAAACCTTTAAACGACTTCTCCTCCAAAACTGCTGGGCCGATTTTGAAATAATTTCACAGAAATGTTCCTTAGGAGACCCTCTGCCAAAATTGCTCAAACGGTTCTGCTCCGCTGAACAATATGGCCACCAGAGCTAAAAATAGAAAAAAGCTTTAAACATCATCGTCTCTGAAGCCAATGGCTCGATTTCAAAAAAATTTCACAGAAATGTTTTACTCATGACTCAGAACAAAAATTGCTAAAACGGTTCCACTGCGCTGAACAAAATGGCTGCCAGAGCTAAAAATAGAAATAAATCTTAGAATGACACAGAGGGCACAGTTATGATCCAATCATCATGAAACTTTGTCAGAATATTTATCTAAATGAAATCTAGACCATCTTTGAAACTGGGTCATGTGGGGTCAAAAACTAGGTCACTGGGTCAAATCTTAGAAAAACCTTGTGCACACTCTAGAGGGCACAGTTATTATCCAATCTTCATGAAACTTTGTCAGAATGTTTATTTATATAAAATCTAGGCCAAATCTGAATCTGAGTCTTGTGGGGTCAAAAACTAGGTCACTAGGTCAAATCTTAGAAAAACCTTGTGTACATTCAAGAGGGCACAGTTAAGATCCAATCTACGAGAAACATTGTCAGAATGTTTATTTTCATGAAATCTATACCAGATTTGAAACTGGGCCATATTAGGTAAAAAACTAGGTCAGTTCTTAGAAAAACAGTGTGAACGCTTTAGCGGACACAGTTTTGTTCTAATCTTCATGAGACTTTGTCAGAATGTTTGTTTCCAACAAATCTGGACCAAGGATGCAACTTGGTCATGTTGGGTCAAAAAGTAGGTCACTAGGTTAAACCGTAGAAAAACATTGTATACACTCCAGAGGGCACAGTTTTGATAACTTTGTCAGAATGTTCATATCCAAGAAATCTAGACCAGGTTTGAAACTGGGTCATGTGGAGTCAAAATCTAAGT
This sequence comes from Ctena decussata, assembly GCA_963989385.1. Classification (NCBI taxonomy): domain Eukaryota; kingdom Metazoa; phylum Mollusca; class Bivalvia; order Lucinida; family Lucinidae; genus Ctena; species Ctena decussata. Next base: position 708,201 of record OZ022507.1, on the reverse strand, counting down.
CATTAAGTCAAATCTTATAAAAACCTTAGTTACACAATAAAGGGTTCATTTTCCATTTAATCTTTGTGAAACTCTGTCTGTCGGTCATATGGATGTCTCTGAGGGTAAGTTCACAGGATACTCAGGTGAGCGATCCAGGGCCATCATGGCCCTTTTGTTCCTGTCTTCAGCTGCCCTAGTTGTGCTAGCAAAATCCATCCCTGTCCACTCTTTAATATTGTCGTCCCACCTCTTCTTCTGTCTACCCTTCTTTTTTCCTTTTACTGTGCCCAGCAGAATTATCTATGCTTACCCAGAAGACCTTGAGATATAGCCAAACCACCTCAGTTTTCGTTTCTTGACTATGGTCAGGAGTTTATCATATTTTTCGATGGCTGCAAGGATCTTTTTGCTGGAATCTTTCTGCAAATGTCCTCATTAGTTACATGGTGCTTATGCAAGATGTTCAGTAACTTTCTGTAGCATCTCACCTCAAAGGCCTGTATTCTTTTCTTTAACTCTACTGTCAAGGTCCATGACTCACAGGCATACAGAATTATGGATATGACAAGGGGGCCATCAGTATCACCTTTGATCCAAGATCCTTTGATTCAACCCTCTCCAGGGTGTCCAGAGCAGAATTCCGTGATAACTATAGGTATGCTTTGGTACTTTTTCCCATAGACCTAATAAAAGCCATTTCCCATAGACCTAATAAAAGCCATATATATTAATTTACCGAATCTTACTAAATTCCTCTGTAATTTTCCGTGAGGGAGAGGAAATGTGTCATCTCAACTGTGTTTCACATGGACTGATTTTATTTTCTGCTAACACCCAGCAATTTCAGTAAAGGCCATATGAAGTGCCCTGTCATTTCTATAGTAAAATTTGCAACAAAGTGGACACTTCTGTAGAATTTTGCAAAAATCGTTTCAATCGGATGGCTACAGATACAGGTAAAAAGTAAGCTGTCGGTTGAATACACTTTATCATTTCCCATTTGTAGCATTTACCATTTGTAATGATAGTTTTGATTTTACAATTTTAATATTGTGGCTATGGGTAAAATTGCATGGGGTTTAACTTATTTGACCAGTATTTCCAGTATTATGCTCTTGACATATAGAGAAGCATGAAGAATACCATCACTGGGAACAATAATCAGACTTTCAAAAAACAAATGATAAAATTTGACATATATTTAATACAAAGCATGAATAAATAAAAACATTTTTATATAGTAATTCAACTGATGTATCTCTTCTGTTTCAACCAAAACATTTTTGTGGATAAATATATTTTGTGTCTACACAGTCATGGAAAATATCAGTTTAATGTCTGGGATATTCTAGTAGAATGACAAAACTGTACAGACCAAGACCAGACTGCTCTTTATTTAGTGTCATTATGGCACTACAACTCTAGATATCTCAAAGTCAAAGTTAACTCAGACTGCTGATATCTCAAAGTAAATTTTCTGGTCCCAGAAAATTTGCTTAGAGATACCATTAGTTTGAAATATCCAAAGTTGAAATGTAAAGAAAAATGGGAAATGCGTTCAAACTATATTCCCAGATATAGTAAGTGGCTACTTTGAGATACTAGTGTTTGAGATTTATTTTCTAATGTTGCACCATGTGTATTCAGTTATAAGACAGGTGTTTCTCCTTCCAAAACTACCCAAATAATCTAGATCCATCTTGAAGATGGATCTAGATTTTTTGGACTATCTTGGAAGAGAAAAACTATCATGTAGCAGACTTATACAAAACTTTTTAGCTCACCTGAGCCAGCGGCTCCGGGGGAGCTTATAGGATGGTAAGGCTCCGGCGTCCGTCGTCCGTCGTCCGTCGTCCGTCCGTCCGTCCGTCCGTCCGTCCACAATTTCAAACGACCTCTCCTCTGAAACCGCTGGGCCAATTTTAACCAAATTTCATATATAGCCTCCTGGGACCTTAGGAACGAAAAATTGTTCAAACCGTCCTGGTCACATGACCAACATGGCCGCCACGCCCATATATGGTAAAAACCTTTAAAAATCTTCTTCTCCAGAACCAATAGGCCGATGGCCTTGAAACTTGGTATGTAGCATTGGGTACGCGAGTACTACCAAGATTGTTCAAATTATGACCTTGGGTTGACCTTGACCTTTTTTACGGCAAGGTCAAATTTGCTTCCTTGTGCTTTTATATGGCAAAATGCTAGAACATAAGATATCTTGGAAACTGTTGCAGATTTTGGGCTAAAAACCAGTATCTACAGTCATCTTAATGAGTACATGAAGATTTATGACTTTAAGAGGTCAAGGTCATTCTTTGACCTTTGACCCAGAACTCTCATATTTTGACAATTTCGAACAATCTCCTCAACAGCCACTGAGCCAATTGAAACCAAATTTCATATAGAGCCTCCAGGGGTTGAGGGAACAAAAATTTATTCATACTGTCCAGGTCACATGACCAACATGGTGGCCACGCCCATATATGGTAAAAACCTTTAAAAATCTTCTTCTCCAGAACCAATTGAACGATGGCCTTGAAACTTGGTATGTAGCATTGGGTACTCGAGTACTACCAAGATTGTTCAAATTATGACCTTGGGTTGACCTTGACCATTTTACTGCAAGGTCAAATATGGGAAAATGCTAGAACATATGATTTCATGGAAAGTTTTGAAGAGTAAGGCCTAAAATTGGTAAATGCAGTTGAGTACCTGAAGATTTATGAGTGTAAGAGGTCAAGGTCATTCTTTGACCTTTGACCCAGAACTCTCATATTTTGACATTTTCAAACAATCTTCTCCAAAGCCACTTGGCCAATTGTAACCAAATTTCATATAGAGCCTCCAGGGGTTGAGGGAATGAAATTTTGTTCAAAAGGTTCAGGTCACATGACCAACATGGCCGCCACGCCCATATATGATAAAAACTTTTAAACATCTTCTTCTCCAGAACTAGTTGACCGATGGCCTTGAAACTTGGTATGAAGCATTGGGTATTCCAGTTCTATCAAGAGTGTTCAAAATGATAACCTTGGGTTGACCTTGACCATTTTACGGGAAGGTCAAATAAGGGAAAATGCTAGAACATAAGATTTCATTGAAAGTTTTGAAGATTTAGGCCTAAAAATTGGAAAATGCAGTCATCTTAATGAGTACATCAAGATTCATAAGTACAAGAGGTCATTGTCATTTTTTGACCTTTGACCCTGAATTCTCATAGTTTGACAATTTCGAACTTCTTTTTAAAAGACAATTGTAACCAAATATATAGAGTCTTCAGGGGTTGAGGAAAAGAAATTCTTCAAATGGTCTGGGTCACGTGACCAACATGGCCGCCATGACCATATATGATAAAAACCTTTAAAAATCTTCTTCTCCAGAACCAGTTGACCGATGGCCTTGAAACTTGGTATGTAGCAGTGGGTACTCCAGTATTATCAAGAGTGTTCAAATTATGACCTTTGCTTGACCTTGACCTTTTTATGGCAAGGTCAAATATGGCAAAATGCTACAACATAAGCTTTCATGGGAATTTTTGAAGATTTTGGCCTAAAAATTGGTATATACAGTCATCTTAATGAGGTCATGAAGAATTATTAGTACAAGAGGTCAAGGTCATTCTTTGAAGTTTGACCCAGATCTCTCATATTTTTACATTTTCAAACATTTCCTCAAAAGCCAAAGGGCCAATTGTAGTCACATTTCATAAAGAGCCTCCAGGGGTTGAGGGAACAAAAATGTGTTCAAATGGTCCAGGTCACATGACCAACATGGCTGACATACCCATTTATGGTATAAACATTTAATATTTTTCTTCTCCAGAACCAATATGCCTATGGCCTTGAAACTTGGTAGGTAGCATGGAGTACTAGAGTACTTCCAAGACTGTTCAAATGATGACCTTGGGTTCACCTTGACCTTTTTTGCAGCATGGTCAAATATGGGAAAATGCTAGAACATAAGATTTCATGGAAAGTTTTGAAGATTTTGGTCTAAAAAATGGTATATATAGTTGTCTTAATGGGTATTAGCACATGAAGATTTATGAGTACAAGAGGTCATGGTCAGTCTTTGACTTTTGACCCTAGACTCATATTTTGACAATTTCAGACATAAGAAAAAGCCACTTTGCCAATTGCTCAGGTGAGCGGATCAGGGCCTCATGGCCCTCTTGTTTTATTTGGGGGTCATTCTAGAGGCAACAAACCTGTCTCATAACAGAACAAATATGGTTTATGTTTATGATGCTCAAGATTCACACCATTGTTACAGAAACTGGGCTGCTTGTGTATGACATTGGGTAAGCTGGTCTAGCTTGCCCAATGTCATACACAAGCAGCCCAGTATGAGTGATCTAGCTTAATTTTGGACCAAGAAATAAAGCGTGTCTTGTATGCATAGTTACAGTTTATATTCAGTTATAAGATAATTTTTTCCCTCCAAAATAACCTAGGGTATGTAAATTGGTAGCATTTATTCTGCTAAAAGATTTTTTTTCCTTCTCAAACGATCCCAAAACTCTTGAGCTATCTTATAAGATGGCTCTAGGTTTTTGGGGTTGTTTACGAGGAGAGAAACCTACATCTGACAGCTGAATAAAAACAGTACCTGCTATCTGAACTTTCAAACGCAATAAATATGTAATAGTATACATTTGTGTTTTGTTATTCCAATCATGGAAATCCACAATAAAGTTTTCAGTTCACCTTAATTGAGTCTTTTCAAATCAAGTAAACTTTATTTGAAATTTTATCATTTTATACAAGCTCCTGGGAGCTTTTTCGTCCATCCATCTTTCATGCAAATATATCAAATAAAAAGGAGGATATTTTATCCATGCAACAGTCTTGAGTCTTTCACCTGAATCCGAAATTGATCTAGGGATTGGGTAACGTCCGGATCAGAACAGCCTGAAGGAAAACAGAGCATGCTGCTGTCAGTTGACTTGATTTATCATTGGCTTATATTCTTGTGAACAGTTTCACAGAGTAAGATTTTGCATAACAATAGAATTCACAGTTCCGAAAACCACGCCTACTTTAAACAGGTGCACACCCCTCCAATAGCTGTAAGGTAAAATCACAAACTTATGTGGGACATTGGAACACATGCGATTTTGTTTGTGAGTCTATGTCACGTGCAAAATTGTCATTGCATTGGTCAGGTATACACTATCAGGTGACTTTGAGTGACATTCTGGGTGTGGCTCGGAACTATTATGTATAGTACTTTATCTTACTGCAGCTGACGTTCTGGCATGTGGCAGCCAATAAAAGTCTCCTTCTACATCAACATAGCATGGATTATATATTTTCTTCTTTGGGGTCAATGGGCTCATCCTGAGTCCGTTTAAAAATAAAGTTTCACTGCAGCTGGTGCTAGGTTGGGTGGGGCAGTGTTAGAATATGACATTACTGCACATGAGATAGACTTAGTTAAACTGCCAAGTCATAACAACTCGCGAAATAAGAAAAGAAAGAAAAATGGAGAGTTTGGTTGGATGAGAATCTGGGGCCTGATGGCTCTCTTCACAAAAGCTTATGACCGTGTTTTCTCCCCTGCAGTATATGGTAATTTTGAAAAACTGTCAAAAACCTCCAGTTCAAATCGGCAAAATTACAATGGCTTTGTACTTGCAGTGATGTCAACTTGATATCATATTACTCTTAATAAATGCCCCTGCTCTAATAAATGCCCTCTGCCTCTTCTGAATAAATTGCTATATTAACTTGCATGAAATAGCTGTTTGCTTCTCTGAATGAGGTAGCTCTTTGAAATAGGGTCTACTCCTAAAGGAAAGAATTTGCTGCTAAAGGAGCAAATTCTTTTTCTTCAAGAGTTGATTCCTACTGAAACGGGAGACAAAAATAGTAAAGTTGCTTCCTTCCTCTGAAAGTATACCCATTTACCTTATTACTGTTTATTTTTGCAGTGGCTGATTTACTATAGCCTCTAAATAGCACCCCTTTCATAAAATATAATTCATTAAATAGGATTAATATCTAGTATATTCTGTCACAATGAAATTAAGATTTTCATAGGATTGATGATGGTGTTTCAATGGAACATCTTCTGCTCTATCCCCAGTTTGATATCATAATTATTGATGTCACCCAAATATGACATTCTATTAAATAACATCCCACAACAATATTTGCAATTCAAGAGCCATAACTCAGAACAAAACCATTATGGCTGTTAAGTGACTGCTAGCTTATTATGTGCTCACATACCGGTATTCACCTGAAAAATTTTATGGAAATTGGATGGCTAATAAAATCATTTTCAGATGAAAATATGGTCTTCTAAGGCTTATGCAAAACGAGGGGGGAAAAGTGACATTAACATACATTTTTAAACCTGAAAATTAGAATAACATATGTATTCTGACTTATCAGAAAGTTTTAACATTTCTTATTTCTCTTTCTTAAAGGCCCTATTGCTCTATAAACATGAAAATTTTTATCAAGAGGTATCGCTGCAAGCTTCTCCCTATAGTTTCTTCTTTGTAAATGACCGCGATCGGCCGATTTAAAACAAATAAAACTTCCATGAGTTTACATAAAAAGGGTTTGAAAAATTATTTGGGTCATTTTAGTTGGCTACTAAAATGACCTACTTTCGATTTCATGCCCTTGAATAAAATGGTAAAAATACAATGTACAAGGGTGAGTCCTCATTCACTGAGGTGCTTTTGTTTATATTGCATCACTCAACCAGAAACCAGAGAAGGAAAATCATATTTTGCTGAGTGATTTGTGGTTTTTCAAAACTGTTATTCATACTTTTTGCCAACTATTTGGATCAATTTATGCACATCAACCTACATTTTATCATCAAACGGGAAGGTTGAAAGGGTTTTCGTAATGATTTGTGTTTGGGCGTTTTTTACATTGATAGGAATATGGAGACTTTAATAAATCAGATAAAAAAACTTGGTGTAAAGTAAAATTGTGAAAAAAGATATACCCATAAAAAACAGCTCTAACTGAAAAACACAAAGAAAAAAAACAAAAAAACATTTACTTTATAGTTTTAGCTCACCTGAGCACGAAGTGCTCAAGGTTAGCTGTTGTGATCGATATTTGTCCGTCCGTCATCAACAATTTCTTCAAACAACATCTCCTCCTAGACCAGTAAGCCAATTTCAAAATAATTTCACACAAATGTTTCTGTTATAGCCCTAAACCAAAATTGCTAAAATGGTTCCGCTCCGCTGAACAAAATGTCCGCCAGAGCTAAAAATAGAAAAACCTTTAAACGACATCTCCTCTGAAGCCAATGGCTCGATTTCAAAATAATATCACAGAAATGTTTGACCTGTGGCCCTGAACCAAAAGTGCTAAAACAGTTTCACTACGCTGAATTAAAAAGCTAAAAAAAAAAAAGCTAAAAATAGAAATAAATCTTAGAATGACACAGAGGGCTCAGTTATGATCCAAGTGTCATGAAACTTTGTCAGAATGTTTACCTTAATGAAATCTAGACCAACTTTGAAACTGGGTCATGTGGGATCAAAAAGTAGGTCACTAGGTCAAATCTTAGAAAAACCTTGTGTACAGTCTAGAGGGCACAGTTATGATCAAATATTCATGAAACTTTGTCAGAATATTTATCTTAATGAAATCTAGGCCAAGTTTGAAACTGAGTCTTGTTGGGTCAAACACTAGGTCACTAGGTCAAATCTTAGAAAAACCTTGTGTACACTCTAGAGGGCACAGTTATGGTCCAATCTTCATGAAACTTTGTCAGAATGTTTATTTTTATCAAATTTAGATGAATTTGAAACTGGGCCATGTCAGGGTAAAAACTAGGTCACTAGATCAGATCTTAGAAAAACCATGTGAATGCTCTAGAGGGCACAGTTTTGTTCCAATCTTCATGAAACTTTGTCAGAGTGTTTATCTTTATGAAATCTAGGTCATTTTGAAACCGAGTCTTGTGGGGTCAAAAACTAGGTCACTAGGTCAAATCTGAGAAAAACCTTGTGTACACTCTTGAGGGCACAGTTATGATCCAATCTTCATGAAACTTTGTCAGAGTGTTTACTTTTATGAAATCTAGACTGAATTTGAAACTGGGCCATATCAGGTGAAAAACTAGGTCAGTAGGTCAGATCTTAGAAAAAACATGTGAATGCTCTAGAGGGCACAGTTTTGTTCCAGTCTTCATGAAAGTATGTCAGAATGTTGATCTTTATGAAATCTAAGCCAAGTTTGATACTGAGTCTTTTGGGGTCAAAAACTAGGTCACTAGGTTAAATCTTAGAGAAACCTTGTGTACACTCTTGAGGGCACAGTTATGATCCAATCTTCATGAAACTTTGTCAGAATGTTAATATCCAAGAAATCTAGACCAGCTTTGAAAATTAAATGGGTCGTGTGGGGTCAAAAACTAGGTCATTAGGTTAAATCTTAGAAAAACCTTAGGTACACAATAAAGGGTTCATTTTCCATTGAATCTTTGTGAAACTCTGAGGTTAAGTTCACAGGATACTGAGGTGAGCGATCCAGGGCCATCATGGCCCTCTTGTTTCTCTCAGCAATTAGGGTTATTGCACTGACAATGTTCTATATTTGTATCAAGCTTTATGAAAATTCTCTTCACCCATTTTAAAGTTATCAAGCTGAAACAATCTGTGATGGACAGATGGACAGACAAATGGATGGACAGACAGACAACAATGGGAAAAACAAAAGCTGTAAATAAGCTAGTGTAAACATGGGTATCGGAAATAAAATTTTTATCTTATTTCTGGTTTATTAAATTTTAGTTTCATTGGACAGGAAGTGTTTAAAAACAACAACAAAAAAAAAAAAAAAAAATAGTTTTCTTAAAAGCAGTAGCGAAGATTATCATTTTCCATTGCCTTTCTAGAGCTCTTTATTCTTTTATGGATGGCTGGCAGTAAAATTATGATCTGACAAAGGCACCATCCAATTAGTGTGAGTGTTTCATATCACATGAATCTCGGCAACAGTAATAGCTTCCTTATATTTTCAGTACAAGAATGAGTAGCTAAGTGACCTAGATCCCTTTTATAGCACTTACAATTTAAAAAAATGCTTTTAGGTTAAAATGTCATTTAATTAGTGATCTTCAAAATATTTCTAAATAAAAGATTATCATACAGGCCAGTCTCAATAAGAGTCAATGTGAGATAACATGTCACTTAATTTTTGTACTCTATCTAGTTTCCCATTTTATTGAGTTTGACAATAAGTGCATACTATAGCTTGTTTCCTGTGTAACAATATAATACAAAGTAAAGAATTTGAGACCTGTCTTAAGATTTAACTAAAGAAAATTTGCCACTTCATTACTTAAAAAATTAGGATCTTACAGATTTTAGTCCAGAGCTTCTATATAGTATGTCATGTAAATCTGAAACAATAAACGAACATGCTATTTTTACAAAATTTATGTAGTCAGATTCTAGTAAATGCGAAATGAGCCTATGATCTTTGGTACATTGCACTGACAACAGAGCCCAGAGCGAGCTGTGCTGCCCTGCAACAGCGCTTTTAATGCTATTCTTGAAATTGGGACACCTATAATAGATTCCTTAAGCCCTAAAACTGGAACAGTTTGGTAATGCAGGTGAGTGACAATTAATGAATGCTCTGTGACGTTGTCTGATCTGGGTCTGCACACGTGGTCTGCACTGTCTTCCCTGACCTATCTGTCCCAATACTCAGAGTTTTATGGTATCATCCATTCAGACCACTAAATTGACAGATGCACATGTCATCATCAGTGGCTTAAAAATAGTAACACCACGTGATTTGACTCATTCTCGTTGAGTTGACGTTTCTAAAATTAGAACGGGCACTTGCTCCGAGCTTGCGCATGAGTGAGGATACGTCAAACGAGGCTTCAGTCGATAAACACCCGGGTCAAGTGTTTATTGTACACGAATTCTTTGGATATTTTGATGGTGAAAAGATAAAAAGTGTTGTGTCATCGGATAAAATAATTGTGTAGAATAAAGACAGGTAAATTTTCCCTACGATTTGGGTTTATTCTTCATTGTTAGCTGCAGTTTATTTACGTTGTCATAACCAATTACCTTTACTACAGGTAAATACATGGGTATTTTAGGTGGGTGGGGTGACTACAGGTAAATATTTTTTCTTATTCTTTTGCAGTACCAATAGTACATGTAATTGCCGGTTGGTTGAGTTTAAATGGACGAATTTAAAGTACATTTTTAAGTGTGTCATCATGTTTGCACTGGTTATCTTCACGTTATCTTGCATTCAGGAAGTGAAATTTTATCAGCGTGTGATAGTGGAGGTGGATCTTGTATCTGTTTCTACTGCAGCATCCCATCTGCCTATTTAATACCTAAAGATTATCTTGTGTGATTCATTTTTTATGCTTAAACCTACCGTTTATTGCTGGTTTAAACGGTATTTTATTCAGATAAACTACTTGCCCATTCAAAAAGTGGACTTGGATTCAAGTTTGGCAACATGAACGTCAGACAGAAAAAAATAGTGAAACATGATCTTTTGAAGCAGAAGTAATAAACTACATACATGTATATATATATATTTACAAATCAGTTCAATCTAGGATTTGACTGTAATAGTGTAATGCTTATAAATATAGTCATCTCCTCTATTACCGCAGTGGAATACCGTATATTGTAAAGAAAGTACCTGGCCACATACTCACTAATAGTAATTATCCTACCTTGGTCTTTCTCCATCTGACTGTACATGTTGGAAGAAGGGAGACTAAGGTAATAATATTACTACTACATGCTCACTAGAGATTGTCCTGATGACCAAAATTATTTCAGAAACAAAAAGTTCAAATCTAGAAAATTTAAACTTGTTTTTAAGTATTCATAGGCCCTGAGAAGGGGGCTAAGTTAGATATGAAGCTGGTTAAAGGTCAGAAAATACTGAAAGATAAAACAGTTGGTGTCAACTGTCAAGTCTGTGCTAATGTGCAGACTTATTTGAGTAATTGCAGGAAGGTGCCTTTTTAAGCATATTGCCAAACATTTCCTTACACTTTCAAAATAAAGAAATAGATCAGCTCTAGCAGTGAATTCACTGGTTGGGGGTAGGTTGTAAAGTAGATTATATCACCAGCGCGGAGCATGGGTGATATATATCTACTTACAAGTGACCAAGAAACAGTGAATTAATACTCAAAGTTCTATGTTAGATCAGAACTATTACGATTTTAACACTCGAAAACACTGAAAAAGTGTTCCTTTCATTCACATTCTTCTAAATTTCTTGCCAGCTCCTTCATAATCTTGCCAGTAGTCTTAACTGTATAACAGATAAATGTATTTTCTTATGACAGTTTTAGAGAGATAAAGAGATGCTACCCTCATAACACTGTCTAAAAGCATGGAACATCACAAAATATGTAATTGCCAGTGACATCAGCAATTAAACTCACATGCTCTGAAACAGTGAATTGTTGCAAAATAAAACATAGAATTTTTCTATTGCTTCTATAGCTGCCGGGCCGTGTAGCGCAATCGGTAGGGCACCTGACTCATAAGTCAGGGGTCCTGGGTTCGAAACCCGGTCTGGCTACATACTTTCTCCTTCCACGGATTTAAGAAGGGCAGTTGTCAGTTACTGGCGAAAGTATGTGCTCTTAGTACTGGTTAACCGCTTAATTAGGAGGTCTAAGCCTGCCCAGGAATAGTGTGGTTAGGATAACTGACCATCCCGACATGACCATAGCTGTTTACCGTGGATGTTAAGCATCAAATCAATCAATCAATCTATAGCCACTTTATGTTAGAATGAATGATATAACTTTCTCTGATATGTCTCTGGCTCTCTGCCATATACTCACACACGAAGATATGCACACATTAAGTAAATTTATGAAAGTCCAGGTGGGTTCTAATACTTGTAAGGAAGTGGCTATTGACAACCGGTTGTCACTAGCCTCACAGGCTACTGACAACCGGCTGTCACTAGCCTCACAGGCTGCTGACATCCAGTTACTATAAATCCTATTATTTTCAAATAATAAAACTAAAGATATTTTAAGAATATTAGTTTCATGGTATTACTATTATATCATTATATTTGTTGATATTTGTTTCACTCTGATCAAGTTTTAAGTTGATTGAAGAAAGCAAGGAACTGTTGAACAAATTCTGTGTGTTTTTTTATTATCTACATTATTATTGTGTGGAAGTCTTAGAGTTATTCATAGAAATAGCTAAAAGAATTTATGCATTACATGCACACAAATTATACATTTACCTTGATGGAAAAAAGGTTTTACATAAATTTTCCAGTTACCATTACAGGCTCTGCCCTATAGTTATATTCTTGCTGTTCAGTCAAGCAAATTTGTTTATTTACTGATTCTATCCACTAGGAAAAATAAACTACATATTCATAATATGAATACAAGTATAACTACTATAATCATGGAGGAATTAGCGCATAAAACTTCAGGGAAAATTTCAAGTGGTATTTTGAGTTAGTTCCCTTACAAAGTATGATTTGTATTACTTCCCTTAGAAAATCTATTTTTAGAAGATATCTCTTCTCCATGTTTTTGTTTTTTTATTTGCAGATATTTTCTTCTTGTGATTAATATGTAGCTTGATTTAAAGCATAAACCTATTGAGAATTACTTGTGATATTTTTACAATGAACCAATGCTTCCTGTTCTTTGAAATGTGTATTAATTTATTAGCCGGTTGTCACTAGCCTCACAGGCTAGTGACAACCGGTTGTCTCTAGCCTGTGAGGCTGCTGACAACCGGTTGTCACTAGCCGTCGCCTACTTGTAAATCACCCTTCATAAAGCAAATTTGTGTGGTGTTTAATTTAGAATTTCACACACAAAAAGAAAATAGGACAAGTCATTAGAGCTATGAGCAATTTTCCAGTGTGCTAAAACATACTCTGGAAACTTGGGAGCAAAGAATAGGCTGACAGGTTTTTAAATGTTTGGCCAAATTTAGTTGGCATTTTTACAGAAAATGAGTCCTGAGTTCATTCACTGACTGAATAGTTGTAAAACTGTTTGTCAGAGATCATGGAGATACAGACTAAAAGCTGTATAGATCATATTTGGTACTGAGACCAACAAAAAGTACTGTGATTTGATTTCTACGGTAGAAATGGAATTTATGAATAAGAATTGGAACTTGCGGGTTTTCAGCAGCATGTACGTCAGAGAAGATGTGGTTTACAGGGACAACTTATGGATATTTTTTCTCATTTCTCCTTTGAAACTTACGTTGTGACCCCTCATCAGATCCATCTGGTCAAGATGGTTCTATTTAAGTCAGTGCTCAAGATAAAATGGTAACAAGGATAATTTTTGCAATCTTTCCATATAAAACATAAGCTGTGATCCCTCATTAGAAGTAAGTAAGTGAAGACTTTATTTAAAGAGGGTAACAACATTTAGCATACAAAAATACATGTAATAGCTAATCTTCCATGAGGCTCTCATTATAATTGTGACAGTGTCTGGCATTTTGAGCCTTATGGAGCGAAAATCGGAAATTTTGTTTTTGACATTTTCGTAGTTATTAGTGCTTCCAGAATAGATTTTGAGAAGCACAAAGAAATAGGGCTAAGGTTTACTGCAAAAGCAAACTAAATTCACACCCACCCGATCTTTTGTTTTCGTTTCACTGGAATGGATACAATTTACATACTAGCTGGATAAACCTCTTTAATTCTGGTTCCTGACATCTCTTTTCAAAGATCTATAATACGAACATTCTTAGAAGAGTGTAGGTGAAGAAAATTAAACATGCCGTTAAAAATGTTGAATCACTCTTTTCAGGTGACGCTTTGAAATTTATTAGTCAGTGTGCAGAAATACAATTAACTTAACATGCAAATTTTATGACGTCACTTTCATTTCACGTTTCGTGATGTTAACATCGCACCTCCACAAGGCTCAAAATCGCAGGCACTGTCACAATTATACATAATTACAAACCGAAAAATAGCCCACTGCAGTGTTCTCCCCAGAAATTTCAGAAGGCATGTCGCTTTTAACCCCAAAATAAGATTTTGACTTGTTGATCAGTTTTTTAAATCCTTAATATAGCACTGCTTTGTCAAAATTACCCAAAATTTACATTAAAATTGATTTATTGATGATCCTTAATGCATTTAAAACAACTTTACTGGCTAAGAAATGAAGATAATAGCATTTTTATAAATTTTCATTGGAAATTAAGGCATGTTGCAAAGGTAATTTGGAGAGGAAGGCATGTTGCAAGCGACATGCCTTAATGGTCTGGGGAGATCCCTGCCACTGCGATGGTTGTGATGAGGGGTCATGGCATAAATGCTTTAATCGAAAACAAAATTTTTGCATTATGCAATGGACAGTACCAGCGATACTTATACAAGCTAGTCCCTTTGTATTAATGCTATTACATGTATCTGTTTGATTTTGTACACATAAAAAAGAACTGCATCTTGTCACCAGTCAGCTAGGAGCCAGTCCATGAGATTAAGATTTCAATTCTTTATTCACTCTAGGTCACATATATTGCAACAACAAGAGGCACATACATTTACAATATGCAATTAAGTATTGGTAGCATGGTGGCAGAAAGTATGCATGTACAAAGATCAAACAAATAAATAACCACTAACAGATTGCATTGAAAGTGGGAATACAACATAGGTAAATAAGTCATTTCACGAAAAGTTAGCGTGTCATTTTTCCCTTGTTTTATATGTTTTGATTTGTTTAAAGAAATTGTATGTCAAAATGGTAGCACAATAAAAGGAAAAGTCTTTAAGTCGTACTGAAAATCAGCACTTTTCCATGCTCTATTTACGTTTAGACAATTTGATCACTCAGTGCTGACGTGGTAAGAAAAAATGTCCATGTTCTGTCCAAAATGTGATCATAATATTATGGATATTAAATTTCATTTCAATTCAAGAAAGGAATAATTTCGACTGCCATGTGAGTATAAATATGTACATGTATATATTATCTCTGTATTTCTCTCTTTCTCTCTCCCTCTCTCTCTCTCTCTCTCTCTCTCTTTCTCTCTCTCTATTCGTTCATGTGTAAACGGGTCCGACCCTTACCAGCCATGGCACAGCCAGTCTGCTCTAAGAAACATCCGCTACACATCCCATGCCAGTTTGAATATCAGACTGGCATGGAGCGTATAAAAGAATGTTCCGAGCAAAATAATTAAATAAAGAAGAGATCAAAAGTGTGCCATGACTGGCATTGATCCGATCCGAAACGGTCTTAAATGATACTGGCAGATTTATGGCATATAAAAATTAAGTATGTTAGTATTGTTACGGTTCTACTGGAAAACACATGTACTATCTACATAAAGCCAACACGTAAATAAATATATAGAAACGTATATACAGGCGTGAGACACGGGCGCTTCACCAGAGGGGTCGACATGGAATATGCAAGGAAATCACCTAAATGCAACTAGCTTTGTGCACGCTGAAAAGAAATCATAGCTGAAGACCTTTCCAGGGTCCCCATCTCGAACACTCCGGTGAGACTTCCGTATAGCGTACTTTATACAAATTAACAATTTACGTTGATTAACGTAATAGTGATCTTAGCAGCGTTAAATGTTGACACAGCCTGGTCCTGCGCAGTCTGGTTTAAGTACCCGTATCGCATTTGCAGTATGTGAATCCACAAACTGCAAATAGCGAGCCCGTTCGGGGCATGGTTACCCAGACCAGCCGGCGCAGGAGTGCTGGATAATCACCAATATTTTTATCACTAGCCAAACTTTGAGAATCAACATAAAACATGTTCTATGAATTATACATTGTTTAGTGTACAATATCAGAAATGGGACGTAAGACCATCATACTGCAACCATAGCCTTTGTAATTATGTTTATGAATTTGCATAAATTTTTCAATTTCGAAACGTTTGAGGAATTCATAAGTTGTTTGAATTTAAGTACATTTGGATGTTGGCGATAGTACAATTTTATATGATTCAGTCGTTCAGTTTTAAAGTGTTCGCATTTGAGGATATAGTGAAACTCATCGCCGACTACTTTATGGCAAAGATGACAAACTCTTTCATGAACGGGGGTACTATTCCACCTGCCCAATTCTATTGGCAATCGGTGGTTTCTTGTGCGAAATGCAATGAGAATTTTACTATAATAGTTCGGCAGAAGCAAAAAATATCTACTGCATTCAAAAGTGTCTTTAAATAATCTAAAATTTATACCACTAGAAGAGGCATCGACTAGAGATGACCAGGTTTGTATGTATTGGTCTTGCAATCTTTGCGAGATTGCTAGATAAACCATTTTAGACTTTGGACATTTTGGGACTCCCATATGCCGGAAAAACCACAAGTATTAAGAATATTTTCTACATTTTTTATATAGCTTGATTTTATTAGATTACCTTTATGCATTTGATAAATAATTGTATATATTAATGATGAGAGTTTATTATCTTGATTTGAAACAAGTTTTGACCAAAATGACATTACTCTGGCTTTGATATCTAAACTAATTGGCTTGATACCTAATTCTCCGTATATCATATATGTGGGTGTCGATTTTTTAAGGTTCAACGCAAATTTCAAAAACTTCAATTGTATTCTTTCTAAGTCATCACAATTTCCATAACCCCAAATTTCACTGCCGTACAAAAGTATAGGTTTAACAGTTTTGTTAAATAATTCTATTTGTAAATCAATTGTTAAATCAAGAGTGCGTGTTTTCCTAAATAATGAGAAAAGGGTCTTGTTTGCTTGCTCGGCTAAATACTTTTTTGTTTTATTAAAGGCTCCACTTCTGGAGAGAAGAATTCCTAAATACTTATATTATGTCTCCCCCCTTCAGGGTCGGGAGACATATTGTTTTTCCCCGGGCGTCTGTCCGTCTGTCCGTCCGTCTGTCTGTCTGTCTGTCACAAATCATGTCCGTTCTATAACTTGAAAACCGCTCAAGCTATATTCGCGAAACTTCATATAAATATCAATCAACATGAGACGACGTGCAGAGTGCAAGAATGGTAACTCTGGCATTTATACTTTTTGAGTTATTTCCCTTGGAACTTAGTCCATCACGAAATTGTGTTTCAATCGTGTCCGTTCTATAACTTGAAAACCGCTCAAGCTATATTCACGAAACTTCATATAAATATCAATCAACATGAGACGACGTGCAGACTGCAAGAATGGTCCCTCTGGCGTTTATACTTTTTGAGTTATTTCCCTTGGAACTTAGTCCATCACAAAATTGTGTTTCAGTCGTGTCCGTTCTATAACTTGAAAACCGCTCAAGCTATATGCGCGAAACTTCATATAAATATCAATCAACATGAGACGACGTGCAGAGTGCAAGAATGGTAACTCTCGCATTTATACTTTTTGAGTTATTTCCCTTGGAACTTAGTCCATCACAAAATTGTGTTTTAATTGTGTCCGCTCTGTAACTTGAAAACTGCTCAAGCTTTATTCACGAAACTTCATACAAATATCAATCAACATGAGGCGATGTGCAGAGGGCACAAATGGTAACTCTGGCATTTATACTTTTTGAGTTATTTCCCTTGGAACTTTGTCCATCACAAAATTGCGTCTCAGTCGAGTCCGTCTATAACTTTAAAACCATTCAAGCTATATTCATGAAAGTTCATACAAATATCAGTCAACATCAGACGACGTGCAGAATGCACTCTGGCGTTTATACTTTTTGAGTTATTTCCCTTGGAACTTTGTCAATCACAAAATTGCGTCTCAGTCAAGTCTGTCTATAACTTTAAAACCATTCAAGCTATATTCATGAAAGTTCATACAAATATCAATCAACATCAGACGACGTGCAGAATGCAAGAACCATAACTTTAGCATTTATACTATTTGAGTTATTTCCCTTAGAACTTTGTCAGTCACAAAATGGTGTCTCAGTTGTGTCTGTTCATTAAAACTTGAAAACCATTCAAGCTATATTCACGAAACTTCATACAAATATCAATCAAAATTAGAAGAATTGCATAGTGCAAGAACCATAACTCTTGCATTTATACTTCTTGAGTTATTTCCCTTGGACCTTTGTCAGTCACAAAATCGTGTCTCAATCGCTTTATTACTTGAAAACCGGACAAGTTATATTCACGAAACTTCATACAAATGTCAGTCAACACTAGACAACCTGCAGAGCACAGCATTTATACTATTTGAGTTATTTCCCTTGGAACTTTGTCATTCACAAAATCGTGTCTCAATCGTCTAAGCTCTATAACTTGAAAACCGTTTAAGCTATATTCATGAAACTTCATACAAATATCAGTCAACATATAAATAGACGACGTGCAGAGCACTGTAACTCTTGCATTTATATTTTTTGACAAAAACTAAATATGAATATCAGTCAACATTACATGACATGCAGAGCATAACAACTATAACTCTTGCATTTATACTTTTTACTTATTATGAATCCCTGCTTCAGGGTAGGGAAACATATTGTTTTTTCCCTTGGCGTCTTAATGACTGATCCTTTTGACATCAAAAAGGGGGGAGACACCTGTTTTTTCGTAGGAAAACAATTCTAGTTCATTAACTATTTCTATTTCACAATTATTAAAATGAAAATGTAGATGGTTATTTAGTCTGCCTTTACTAAATATAAGAATTTTAGTTTTTGGCACATTTACTACAAGTTTCCACGTTTGACAGTAGTTTTCAAAGGCATTTAGTGCTTGTTGTAAATTATGCGAATCTTCGCTAAAAATCACTGTGTCATCAGCGTATAGCAGTAAAAATATTTTTAGAAATACATACAGAGACCCTTTTTTGAGACCCCCTGGAGAAATATCTGTATTCATAAAAGAAATTCTTACTTATGTGGAAGACTATTACATGCAATTATATACATAATGACAGGAGTATTGTAGTGTCAGCAAGCAGACAATGTAATTAGTACATTTGTTTGTTTGTATTTATTGATCAGTAGCAGCAAGGTAGTAATAGAACTTGGCTAGGCCTGTCAGTGACATATTAAACCTATGGCTCAGCATCTCAGCTGCCATATTTATTTTGTTGTAAGACTTGTCCTCCCCACCCCTACCCACTGTCAAAAATGACCCAAATATTCAAACAATAACCAGGCCCAGAGGTTATAAAACTTGAGTACATTGTCAAACTCAAAATAAAGCACACTGATTGGCTGCTTACGAGCATGTGCTCGGAAGCAGCCAATCATGAGTGTGCTTTATTTTGAGTTTTAGATTACTCGCAAGTTTTATAACCTCGAACCCTGTTTTCTGAATTCCCTTCCAAAACATTTCCAAAAATCTAGATCAATCTTATTATTTTCTTGGTGGGGAAACCCCCAAATGACTTCTACCCAAATAAAGATGGCACAGAAAAAACTGAATGGGTTAATGTGGGTGTGTGAGAGAGATGATGAGTGAAATACCTAGCCTCATGGATAAAGTGTTTGTCTTTCATGTAGGCGGTCTTGAGTTTGACTCTCACCAGCAGCACATGTCCTGTCAGTTTGTCAGAAAATCCATACCCAGTGCGTACTGAGCTGGAAAAAAAGTACATTGTAATACCAGAGGGGGGTCAATGATTGCAGTTTCCCTGAACTTCGGTGGTGGCATCCGGTATACTGGACATGTGCAAGCAAATCACTTTTCCTTTCATGATTCTGACCATTCATTCCTCAACCTGCTTGTTGGCAGTTGAATATGCTTGTTCGCAATTGAATCTGCTTGTTCGCAGTTGAATTGAATTCAGCTTTTATAAAGTCCTACATGTACATTAACAAATTTAATATGTGGGCTACAATCATCATACCTGGGTAGTTCTGTATAATATGAGTGCATGACCTGGCCATAGCATGAAGGTTCTCATTGGGTGCTCCTTGATCTGTTGACTGTGAAATTTATGACAACTCAAGCTTTACAATTATTGTAGTCATTAGCATTTAAGTCCTTTTCTCTCTGAGTTTAAAACTCCCAGACTGCTATATACTTAACGAAAAGTTTGCTTTAATTTGTTCCATTGAACTGCTGTATTAACTTTTAATTCATAGGTAAACTATGTCAGCCCAAAAGTTTGGGTCCAAACAGAATTGGTTCTTTAATTGGGAGAACAAGTCTTCAAACATTTCAGGTTGCAAGGAGCTAGATTTTTTGGTTCAAATTTTGGATTTCACTACATGACCTGTTATAAGGGTAAACTGTTTAAGTCCCTCTCCTTAAAATACCAGTATGGGCAAGTCAGTCAATTTAGAGATTTTTTCCCAAAGCGCCCTCCAGGACATGACATTACCTCACAGCATGCCTTAGGGTGTACGGTTTCTGCCATTTTCGAAACAACTTCAGTAACTTTCTATTTGCTTCCCTTAGTAGACAATAAAGCTCTTCCAAAATGTAGTCTACTCTTAGAGGAATGAATTTATTCCTAGGGCAGCAAATTGGTCAAGAGTTGACACCCATTGAACAGGGAGACAAAACAGAAAATGACTGAACTGCTTTTATCCCCTGAAAGAGTATCCTTTGTGGAGTGGACACGTATGGTCTATCAGTTGATGTATAGTAGCTCTTAGAACAAAATTGGTGGAAGGAAGAGGAGCCCAGGCCCGATCTTATAAAACTTTTTTCCTGCTCAACTCAGCTGAGCATGAAATTTTACCTGCTAATAAATAGCAAATTACTGATAAGTACAGTTGTTTTCTTGCTCAGTTTAGCTAAGTATGAAACTTTCTCTGCTTATGAACATGAAAATGCCAACATTAGTTGGCATTTTCATATATATCAGCAGAGAAAATTTCATGCTCAGCTGAGTTGAGCACTAAAAAAGTTTTATTACCTCAGGGCCTGATAGCTTAGTGGGTAAAAAGCTAGTTGCAAAGTTGGCGATCTAGGTTTGAATCCAGCTGGAGGTGGAAATCTTATCAGCCGTAAGCTGAGTACATAGTCTTTTGTAATTACTGTCCCATTATCCTCATCTGTCTGAAATACTGTTGAAAAGGATGTGAAATGCAAGTCATGGAGAGGGATACAAAACATGGTGTGAATTAATTCTTGTTCGCAGTCCACCTGGTGTACCCAGCCTTTGCTGCACTCCTCCTTCTTGTTTGTGGAAACTGAGATGATATCATATTTGATAAAATTTCCTTTTAAAAGGAAGGCTTGCACAGCTAAACCAGTGAAATTTTCATGAGTTGTTATTGAAGTGAACCCGATTGTTAGTGCACTTTCTGTTGCTTACTTTTGGTTTAAACATATTTATTTCAAACTTTTTCAATACATATAAACAGTGATACAATACAAATAGTGGGATTGGAACGAAAGCACAAGTACTTATAAAGTTCCTCTCCCTCTCTTGCTTACTTTTATTTAGCAAAGTTTTTAATTTCTAACTTCTTGAATGGTGGCATTGTCCACGGGTGTAAGGTAAAAACAACTGTAAAATTTATTTGAAAAACAAATTGAGGACACACACACACACACACACACACACACACACAATAACAACAACAACAACAACAAAAAAAGTTTTCCAACGTTTTGGCCGGCCGTAATAGGCATGCCTCAAGATAAATAACTCTATGGACCTATTTCAAGTCTTTTCTTTACGGCTGTTGAGTCACATTTAGCCTGAATCAAAATTTTAGGAAAGACTGTTTCAAACCCATGTTTATGGAATCTTGGCACATCTGAACTTGGCATCAAAAGAAGAAATAAATTAATATTTATTGAAGTTTATTTTTGGTTTAAGTGGCATCAGTGGCAGTGACTGGAACAAAACTTTGACACTCTGAGAAAAAAATGCATGCTGTTATTGTTTTGACTATAACTTGCTTTACACCATTTGGGAACAACAAAGCACGGAACCTATTGCGTTCGTATTTCCATGAACTCCCGACAAATGAATTTATCTTTTATATGTATACTATGTTTTTACATCAGTTTTGTTTACTCATTCGTGAAGTTCTGACTAATTAAACGCCAAGCAAAGGACGAATAATAGTTACGTGTTTGGTAATGAAGTACAGCAGCCGTCACTATGACATGACGTATATCAATCGTTACGTCGGCCAATAATCTATTTGAACTATCCGTGACGTTGCTTACGCGTAAGATTGCATGAATGTGTGTTGTTCGAGGATGTATGAACATCGTCAGGCAAGTATAGGTTCATCTAAGGAAATCGTCGTTGAGTGTAAATATTTCTCTGTACATTTGTATAGCTGAACTAAGAAGGCAACATTAGAGAGTGTTATAAAAGTAAGAAAAATGTCCACACACCCCAACCCGCACCTACCACAAGCACAGTAGGCCCTTGTCCTACTATAATCCAAATAAGTAGGACGCCCCGGCACTGGAAGTTATACCCAGCATCATCGCACCAACCAACCAACCCCTTCCTTGTCATAAAGCTGTCAATGAATCCCTAACAGTTTCAAATTTTAACAATTCTGAGTTTCTAATGTTAAAAACTCTGAATTGTCCCCTTTTTCTGTATCATTGTTCAGGCTATTCATGAACATGTTGGTGGCCAAAAGGAAATTTATCAGATGCTAAAAATGTGGACATAATATATCGCTTTGCGCCATGGAAAGGCCTGTTGCAATGCGTAAGCGTTAAGTACTCACCGACACTACCGACTTTTACATACATAACGCGGTCAGTTCTACATACAAGCAATTAAGCCACACATTTATTGAAATGAGTATCTTCGATGCACACGGCGGAAATTCTGTTTACTTCCAGCATATTATTCGTTTAACTGTCTGATTTTTTTCCCACATAGTAGACTTTTTTTCCAAAGTGCTTCCCCTTTTCATCCTCACGGAGCATGTATTACGGTGCACAAAGTCGGTGCAGGTCGGTGCAGGGAGGGGGGGGGGGCATGCTGTTTTGACATTCGTTTCCGCCACATGTTTCTCTGTACCTGACTGTGCCGCTTTTGGTAAATTCATACGCCGTGTGGCTGAGGAGGGGGGGAACCATTGATTCCAGTGTGTAGTTTTTAGGAAGTGACTGTACTCTGACACCATGGTTGCAGTACCACGTAAGTGGAAAAAAATATTCAATGTTCGCAGTATTTTTTTTCTAAATCTAAACAATAAATTTGAACTCAGCTCTTTCAGTTTTTACAGATACACATATCAGCCCACTCCGCATAAGCGCAGTCTTATCAGTCTATCCTCAGCATGAAAGATGTCTGCATCATGGATAATCATGAAGAACATTTATGCCGAAAAGACTGATCAGATCTCATGAGTGCACCGGCGCTGGACAGTGTGCCGGCTGCTCTGACCAGTCAGATTATGCGATGCCCTAAGGCCTATTTTTCGCGACGCCGCTGCATGATTTTTGGAAAAGCTAATGCTTTGCGCTATTGCTATATTTAAACACTGCAGTACACACTCTCCAGGTATTTTCCGACTAAGTGTGACGTATCGCTTCTTCCGAAAATAACTCGGTATCACTAAACCACTTGAATACTGGCTTGCCGCCGAGACGGCAAGCCAATAATAATTTATCTACATTCTAGGAAAATCTACCACATCCTATAAAGGTATCTCTAGCTTTGATGCTCACCTTGATTATGATATATACCTGAGGTGTGGAGCTGCAGTTAAACTAAATTCTTGGGGTAATAATTTAATAAACTTCTTGGAATCTCCACTAAACACTTATCACATGTGATGTAATGTATTACAACTGCCTCCCAGTTCTGTCATGCTGTAACTGCATGCATGTGATTGTGACTGAAACTAAGGGACAAAATTAGAAAAAAATAATCTCCCAATTTTGGCTGACCTACTTTATTCATTTTGAGCTACATTTCTTGACTTCAAGGTCTGATTCATTTCAAAGATACTGCTTTCTATTTTGGGGTACTGTGCTCTTGGAAAATCCTTTCAGGCAAGTCAAAATAGACCAAAGCTCAGATAAGGTTGGGTTTGGGGGATAATTCTGAGATAATTTTTCTTATTTCTCAACAAAAACATGTTGTGACCCCTCATTAGAACCATCTCATCAAGATGGGTCTAATGAGGGGTCACAACATATGTTTTTTATGGAGAAATATGGAATATAATACATATATATTATCCCAGTTACTCCTTCTTATCTGCAGCACTGAATTATTAGACTTCATATCCATTTAGGGTAAGGGTATTCTGTTAGATGGGGTTTGTCCCCAAAAGAAAGATCCCAAATATAATCAGCCTTTTGTAGATCTGCTATTAGATAGTTTGTTTGTTTGTTTTTTCATTCAAAACAGTCTGAAGTAGATAAAAATGATTCTAGATTTTTGGGATTGTTTGGAAGAGAAAAAAAATCAGACATTTAAACCAATAAAGGAATAGATAAGGCACTGCTCTTGCGGACAAATCCGTCCGGCAAGTCTAAATATATGCAGTGTATGTCACATTCATCCAAACGGAAATCCAACTCAGATAAGCCAACCTTATTGGCAGAGTACATGGAGACCTGGGACTACTTTAATTGCCCTCTGAATATTAAGGGTAAATAATGTGACCTATGTTCTACTGAAGTTCCAGACAAACTATATACTAGTTCTATTTATAGTGGATTTTGTGTCACAGAGTAATCCCTGTTTGACAATGTGAGAAGACAATATTTCTGGTGACAGTTTATACGCTATCTCCTGGCAGCTGTTTGTTCTCTGTCAGATGTGTTCAGAGAATTCTGGGAGAAATGAGAACACTCAGAAGAGCCTGATCTAGTTTTCTCTACCAGTGAACACCCCTGAGAATGTAAGAGTATGTCTACTGTATTACCTTATTAATCCTATTAAACATTCCCAGGAGTATTGCAATTTATGAAAAGGGGGCATTATTTAGAGCCTATTTCCCTGTTTGTGCCTCCCTTTTTGAAAGAGGTCAGCTCTCCAAGGAAAGAATTTGCTCCTTCAATAAAGGGGAGGAGTGTTTGTTAGAGCAGGGCATTTATTAGAATTACTACAGTATAAGAATTGCTGTAGAATTATCACAAAGAAAATTTTTCAAGAGCTGAGAACAAAAATTTTAAATCTTTAAGCACCAAAAAGCAGACGACAAAATTTACGTCTGCAAAAAAATAAAAATTCCTTGTCCAAGACATTTCATATTGAGAATTCAAAGAAGAGGGCAAACAGTGTAGATCTAGATGAGGCAGCTCATTATGATCTACGCTGTTTGCAAATTTTGCTAATTTTGTCACTGGGGCTTAAAGAGTTAAGCGCTTAATTGGCTTGTAATGAAGTGCTGTAGTTTACCATAAACATTCAAAAAATCTAGACTCCTAAAATGATTACCGTAATCATCTAAGAAATTGAACATTTTTTGTTTTACAATGCAGTAATGGGTACTCATGATGCAGATGGATTGCGAGACAGTGTAGGCCCTGAACAGACCGCTCCCAGCATTCTGATCTGGTTCTGCCCTGTTTTTCAGAATCGTTTGTCCCAATTCTTAGAATATTAACAGTCCTGCATACATAATAGAACAAGTCCTGGAATGCTTTAGTCTTAAAAGAGCCTAATTACAAGGTTTTCTGTCTGATTTGAATATTTATTGTTTTTGACTTGTTTAAAAGAAGGTGCTACATCACAATACCTTTTGGGAATAAAAATTAAGTTGTTTTTGGTTCACTATGCTAAGGCTGGAGGCTGCATTCATTAACTTCCCTTGTTAAAGTATTGCTCAAGGACCAACACTTTCCTCATAATCTATGAATTGTTTTTCCTCATAATCGTTGAATTGTTTTATGTTGTAACTCATATATTTATATAAAAAAAAGCAGTTAATTTCCTGAGACTGTTTGCAAAGCATTCTGGGCGGCAATGTGGCCCCGATACTTGACTATAGTTCAGTTGAAGTACCAGAAAACTCCCAAGTTTTGAGATGGAGATCTGCCTGGGGAACTTAAGGGAGTGCTAGGGATTCATACGCCTCAGAACTTAATGTTACCCAGTTACAGTAGAACTTCATTGGCTCGAACAGACGTGGGACCATGAAAATTAGTTCCAGCCAAGGGTAGTTCTAGCCATCCAGGGTTAGTTTCTATATAAATTGACATCTTGGGACCCAGGAGCAAGTTCTAGCCAGGCAGGGTAAACAAGCCATCAGGGTTCGAGCCATTGAAGTTCCACTGTATATGGTAGTTGCAATGACAAAATCTGCATATAACATGCAATATAAGAACAAGGTTTAATTAGATACTGTATGTCTGAGCATGGGAAAGGTCCAGTTGGCACTTGTGAACAAGGCCCAGACCAGTTAGCTGATTTGTCTGATTAGATCTTAATTGTGTAGGCAAATTATTAAAGGGCATGATCTAAGACAGTGTTCATGTTTGGATGATTTGGCAGATGGTGGTCATGTAGTGAGTTTTTCACTAACAGGGCAGAAGAAAAAACATTACTGTACAAAATGAAAAACTGTTAAGACCTCGACCAGGCACAGCAGCTAAATAAAGAGTCAAGGCTTCTGCTGTTATATTGCATTCATCACTGATGTAGGTAGCAAATATCACTGATCTTTTTGGTCTTGTTGATCTCATCCTGAGCTTGATCATAATTGCAGAAACTACCAGAAGTTGAATG
The DNA here is from genome assembly GCA_963989385.1 of Ctena decussata. Lineage (NCBI taxonomy): Eukaryota > Metazoa > Mollusca > Bivalvia > Lucinida > Lucinidae > Ctena > Ctena decussata. Next base: position 681,645 of record OZ022507.1, on the reverse strand, counting down.
AAAATGAGAAAAGAGTTTCTTGACACTCTTTCTCCATACAATTATAGAATCATATTAATTTCTGGAATTCCATTAGAGTTGCTTTTTTGTGAGACCTTAATGTCTTTTTTTCTGAAGAAATTATAAGAAAATGTTGTACTGGAATATTCCAAATTATATCTGGATTTCGTGCTCCAGATAAGAAGGAGTTCAGAGAGATTGTTTTTGTATTTCTGAATAAAAACATACGTTGTGGCCCATCATTAGAACCGTCTCGTTGAGATGGTTCTAATGAGGGCTGACAACATTATGTGTTTACAGACAAATAAGGAAGATATTCTCTAAATTATCCCTGTTACGCCTCTGTGGGTTTGTGATAATGGATTTGGACTGTGTTGTTCATTTCCCCGTGCTTTCCGAGCAATTATTGCAGAACACAGTCATTTGGGAAATAATTCTGGTAACCTACAATACTGAAACTGTCTCCCGAGTGAAATATTTCTGCATAAATCACTCGCAGAAATAACAGCTATAGCTTAATAAAAGAGTTATCAGAAGAAATATGATGTATGAAACAATTCTAGAGAGGCCATGCTGACTCGCTCTTACTAGTCTATAATGGTTACATCAATGTTGGGATGAAGATAATTTAGGGACAGCAAAATTTCAATATTTCTCTAAAAACATCGTAATGAGAATAGAAACAGCAACATGTGAGCATGCAACCTCATAAGAACCCTCTCACCATGAGGGTTCTAATGAGGGGTCACAAAATGTGTTTTCATGGAGATCTCAGAAATATTCCTGTTGCCCATACTTACCTGAAGCTTGGCATGTCTGTAGTAACTCGTTGCATCCTTAAATTTGAAGAAGTTGATGAAGTCCTGGCAAAATGGCCACCAGTGCAGACCATACTCATAAAGCACCTGGAGGAGCAGTCTGATCTTTTGAATTTGCTTTAGAACTTCGGTCTATTTTGATATTATGATAAAAAAATTCAAGAACTCAAAAGATTGTCATATTACTCAGGGCTGAAGTAGACCAGAGCTCAAGATGAGTGGATTCCTATTTGTCCTAACTCCTTGAAAACATAACGTGTTGTGACCCGGGCCCTCATCTAAAATGGCTTGACCAATCTGAACTCCTTTCATTTGGCCCCTCAACGGAACAAAAGTCTTTATTGTCACCCGACGTAGGCGGAGGGGGACTAAAGAAATGACCCTCGTCCGTCCGTGTGTCAGTCCGTCCGTCCGTCTTTCCGTCCGTCCGTCCGAAATCTTGTCCCCGCAACTCCTCCTACGTCTTTCATCGGATTGATTTGAAATTTTACAGATTGTATTCTTATGATATGAAGATGTGCATGTGGTTTTTTATTTTTGTTTCGGCCATTTTTGATGGAGTTATGGCCCTTGCTGACTCAGACCTTGTCCCCGCAACTCCTGTCACATCTTTTATCAGATTGACTTGAAATTGTGCAGAATGTTTCATCATGATCTGAAGATGTGCATGTGATTTTGGAATTTCAATTGTCCTATATTTTACAAAGTTATGGCCCTTTGTCGTTTTTGGTATTTTTCCAACTTTTGAACCGTTTGACCGAGAGAGCTGAAATTTGGTATGCTATTAGCATTTGGTAAATTGAGTATTCTGATTATTGTTAGGATATGCTAAATTTATTAGTGACAGAGTTATTCCCCTTTCATAGATAATAGACATTCACTTAAAGGTAAAGGGATAACTCAAGAACTATTCATATTAATGGGCTGAATTTTCATAAATGCATTGTTCTTTTTCATCAGATTCATATTAGGAGGATTATGGCCCTTGTTATTTTGTTATTGGGTATACAGTCTTATGTTTTGGGCATTCTGTAAGGGCCTAAAGTTTCAGTAGCCTGATTTTACTCATATACGCCCAGTTCTGAACTCAAGTATTTTATAACCTCATAGAGGCCCAGTAATTGGGGTATATGTCTCTGCTTATGCTTCAATCATTATTTGCTTACCAGGTTCTGTTATACACATATTTTCTGGTTTTACACATAAATGCCCCTTTCTAAACTTAAGTATTTTATAACTTCATAGAGGCCCAGTAATTGTGCTTCAGTTATTATTTGCTGACCAGGTTCTGTAATACACATATTTTCTGTTTTTGGCCATATAGTTACTCTGAAACTGAATAAAGGGCTGCAGTTTGTGACACATTTCAAACGTCGGGTGACACTTGGCGGATGGCCTTTTATTATTACTGTTACTGAGACAGTTCAGATGAGGGGTACCATGCAAGTACAACAAACTTATCACTGATTATCACCAAATATTCCCTCCTAACTTATTAATAGGGCACTGATCAGACTCTAAATGGAACTTTTTACTGTGACAGAAATAAGTGACAACAGACATTTATATGGCATTAAACCTCAGTTTTAGGTTGTTTTCGATCACTCATGATTTTAAGTTCGGTATGGCTACACCTTCATTTTCTTTTAATAGAAGACAAAACTTTTGTGAGTTCTTTTTCCCCACCCTACAGGATGTATGGTGAAGGCTTTCACTGAGAAGGGAGGCAACAATAAATGTCAGAGTTCCTTCCCCTGAAAGTATACCTACATACCTAACTATTACCTGAAATGAGCCAAAATTGTGCTACAGAAGTCTTCAGATCATTGTCTGTCTAGTTAGAAGTATCTCAACAGGTAAATTAACAGGCTCTTAAATCGCGATAAATCATAATAGCTAGCTTAATGAACCTATTTTCAGGGAAAAAATGTTACACATGATAATGTATACACCTATCACATGTTTATGTAATTAGTGATAATGGAAAAAAAGTTTTAACAGTGTTTACATTATGATAAATGAAGGTATCTCAAGCACATGTAAGTTTTAAAGTGTTTGATAAAACTTTTTTATGAAAAGCCAATGAAAGAAATAGCAGGTTAGGTCTTGTTATAGTTTCTAACCCTTTAGGGTGTGTTTTGTTCAGTTTGATTGCTTTTGATAAGCTCAGATGTGGATTGTTTGGTACAAGAGAAATTTCCAGTCTTCAGTGCCAGAAGCTACAACAGTGTGTGTGTGCATATTTGTGTGTGTGTGTTTGTTTGTATGTGCATGCATATGCATGTATGTGTGTTTGTGAAGAGGGAGGAGGGACTTTGAGGGATGCAAGTGGGTCTCAGATTTGATAGTTTTACCTTTCTAGTTTTACCTTTCTGCGTCGGCTAAGACATGACACCATACTTAGAACGGCATTTATAATCCTGGATTCTGCCTTATGTATTTGGTAGGTGGTCAGTTTTGAAATCTGATCTTGGCTACCTCCCATCATAAAGCATCACTTTGTCTTTACTTCTTGGAGTCGTGAGATATCATGTCTTGTGTCTCATAGAAGTGGGGATGCAGTGACATTCTGTGACGTGACCTCATGTCTTATGGCTCATTTACCTATTAATCCTAATAAATGCCCCTGCTCTAATAAATGTCCCCTGCCTCTTTTCCAAAAATAGTTATATGAACTTGCATGAATTCCTGCTTGCTTCTCAGGATGAGGTTGCTCTCTGAAATGGAGACTACTCTTAAAGGAAAGAATTTGCTCCTAGAGGAACAAATCCTTACCTAAAAGAGTTGACCCCTAAATAACTGAGAAGGGATGCAAAAAGGGAAAAAAGTGGAATTATTTCCTGTTCAAGTATATCCATTCGCCTTGATACTCTTTTAATACTAGGAGTATTTTTGCAGTGGCCGGTTTGCTACTCTTTAGGCTCTAAATAACGCCCCTTATGTAAAATGCAACGCCCCCGGGCGTTTAATAGGATTAATACTTCAGGTGGAGAGGCAGTGACATTCTGTGGCTTGACCTCATGAATGGTACCTTGCACCACATTGACTGGTTGGATGACTGACTTGTGTTGGTGCCTCGATCCATCTTTACATCCTTTATCATATTAAGTGTGGCATTGGCAAAACCTTTCAATAGTATGCAGTCATTTGTGCCAGTGGAGGAAATAATGGAGAGAGGATGGTGTATTATGGTACAAAAGCTAGTGAAAAACACCATCTGGTCTGGCTGATGGATTGCTTATGCTTTTATGGCCTTTTCAAAGGTATTCAGTCATATCGTGACAATAAAAGGGTGGAAATGAAAGGCTGTGTACGGGAACTGGTTTACCAAAGGGACTAGACCAGGATGCTGGGCTATCAGGATATTGTTAAACATGGACTAGATTTGAACTCCGGATTTTGGACTGCACATGGATTTTGGACTGCGCAGTCCAAAATCCAAAGTAAGTTTATGTTGTCCAAAATCTGAAGTTTAGTAGAGTCCAGGTATTACAATCCAAAGTCTGAAGCTAGAGGAGCCCCAGTAGCTCAGTGGGTTAAGGGCTGGCCTGCTGATCTAGCTGTCCCAGGGATGAGCCTCGCTGGAGGCGAAATCTTCTCAACCGTAAACAGGACTCCATTTCACACAGCCTTTCATTATCGAACCTCCCATCGTCTTGGTACAACTGAAATGCTGTTAAAAAGAATGTAAAATCGCAAGTTATCCATCCATTCATCTGAAGCTAGAGTTCACAATCCATGTTTTACTGTATGCCATTTACTAAGATGGAAGTTCTTAATGTCTGTTCTTGAGATAATAGTTAATAATTTTTATCAGATAATATTTATATTGCTGTTTATATTTGGCAGGTAGATGAGAGAGGAAGAGATAAACAGAACAAGATACATGTTTGTTTAGAATGATGGATATACACAGATAGAAGCTGACAGGAGTTTATGTAACAGTTGGCTACTGGCTTTATAGGTTAGTTCAACACCTCAGAATACAGTCAACTCTTGATATCTCAAACACTGGTATCTCATAGTACCCTCTAAAATCAAAGAACATTTCCTTATATCTATTTTGCATCTAAACTCCTTTTATCTGAAACTACTGCTAATTCAAAGTAAATTTTCAGGGACCAGAAAATTGACTTTGAGATATCAGTAGTTTGGGATGAACTTTGACTTTGAGATATCGAGAGTTGACTGTAGTAGACAATCCAAAATTTGAAGACAGAATTTTATATTTTTGCTTATTTGTTTACAAAAATGTGATTTTAAAGCGATTCTTTGTGGGGAGCTGGGTCGATTCCATGTGGGGAGCTGGATTGACAAAAACACTATTTCTCACTAGTCAGTACATCACAGTTCACTCAGAGAGGTGAAGGGCATGTTTTGGTTTGGGGGTAGTAGTGAGTCTGGACTCAAGTGATTAGCCTCTGCTGATTTGCCACAGTAATTTCTTCAGGGGACATGGAAAGCAAGGTTAGGTGAAAATAAGCTAAATACCTATACATGTAGACAGTAAATGGTCATTAAACTTTCACATTTGCTTACCTCGAAACCTTTCTGATTCCTTGTCATTTTCTTGGAAGAGTGGAAGAGAAGCTACAGTAAATAGTCTAAGAATTGGGACACATAGGCCGAGTTCCAGATAAGAAGGAGTTACAGGGATAATTATCCGTATTTCTCCATAAAAACATAAGCTGTGACCCCTCATTAGAACCGTCTCATTGAGATGGTTCTTATGAGGGGTCACAACATGTTTCATTGAAAACTAAGAAAAATTATCTTTGAATTATCCCTTCTACCCCTTCTTATCTGGAGCACTGACATAGGTCTGACCACACAGTGATATCATAAGATTTGAACAAATTGATTTTAGTAGTTGGCAATGTTTGATGAAATAACCAGTCAAACTGCAAAAAGTAATTTTTAGAGGACCATTCTGATCAAGATTCACAGCTTTTTCATGGCTTTGTCTGTTCGAATGTTCAGCGACATTGTGGTACAAATATCAATAAGTATAAACCTTCAAACTGTTAGCAACTACAAACAGATAATTAGAAAAAGCCAAAAAGCCTAACTGCAGTTCTTACTACAGAGGCTATATTACTGCCAAGTTAACATCAAAACATTCACTTCATTTAAGTTAAAAGGTAAAAACGGTAGCCTAATGGCCATAGGAGATGTTAGAGGCCTACAGTATCACAGCATATGAATGGCGGGGAGCCCATCTCTTGTCTTTTGCTGCTTTTATTCGTTCCTGATTCTGAAAAGATACCCATTTACTATGGTTTGATAAGAGTTTTTCAGTTGCTGGTGGCACAAGGAGGATTCAAACCCCTGATCCTCTGCACCATAGCCGAGCACCTCACCATTAGACCACACACCAGGTTTCATGACAGGTGATGATGAGTAGAATGTTTACACAGTACAAGCTCCATGACACCTCTGCCATGCAACCATTTTTCATACTCATGTGTCAGTTAGACTGTTAGACACGTTGCATGCAACACACCTCCCGGCCATAGAAAAGTGACAGATATTACCAGACTTGGGGTAATCGTATTCTGTATTCTTATTCGAATACTATTGGAATACATTTTCTGAGTATTCATAAAGTATTCTGTATTCGTGGATTTTTTAGAATAAAAGTATTTGTATTTGTATTCGAATACATTGCAAATTTCATGTATTCATGAATACTTTTATGAATACATTATGAATACTTTTGCCATTTTAAGGAAACATTAAACATTGATGCATAAAATTACAAAGATTATGGGATTGTTAAATACTAAAGTCCAAGAATGCTAATGTAGAGTAAGGAACTTTGAAAACTACACCTCAGTTGTAAATGCAATACATTAAAAAAGATCAAAGAATATTAATTTTATTAATTGATTGCTTTGATGCCATTATTGAAAAACCTTATCATATGCTGCACTCCACAGTGTCCCATCTTGGTTAACACTATTAAAGATCTCTTTTATGGCACTAGGCATCACCATTAGATTAAACTTCCAAGTAAGCAAATATAATACCTGTATGTCATCTTTCAATAGATTGCCCCAGGACAGTATTAAATAGGGACAAGACACAGAACTGACAACAAAGCCATGCCATACCTGTACAATTTTTTGACACCTGTTTCTCAAAAATTACAATACACAATTATAATCCCATCTTAATTTATAGTGTAGATCCAGATCAACTGACTTCTGAAGTTATCCAGGATAAGTCACAGATAAGAAGCATATGCTATTCAAACTAACATGAAGATATCCAGCTTTGGCATCAGAATATGGAAATAAAGTCACCTTACACCAAATATGCAAATTTGCAAAGAGAGAAAGATAGCCAGTTGTGCCATAGAAATATAAGGTTCCTAAAATAGATATGAAGATATCTAGGAAAGGTCAAACAAAAGAACCTTGCAATCAAAATTATTTTTATGCAGTAAAACCTCTAGAATCTGGACTACTAGAGATATGAAAGTTCAGCATAAAGTATTGGTTAATGAAATTTCCATTTTCATTGAAAAGTATTTGAAAGTATTTGAATACATTTGCAAAGTATTTGTATTCTTATTTGAATACATTCATAAAAAAAGTATTTTTATTTGTATTCTGTATTCTTAAATTGCAAAGTATTTGTATTTGTATTCGAATACTTTTGAAAGTATTTGACCCCAAGTCTGGATATTACCCCTTTTGATGAAGAAGCGTAACATTGTCCGTTGCGCCATCATTTCATATTGAGGGCAGCAGTTAATAAACTGAGAAGAGGCTGAATGTGGAGTAGAACAAATGTCATGTTTCTTGTTTTCTTTTTGTTTATTTATTGTCCCCCGCCTTTTCGAAGAAAAGCGGAGGGACATAGTTTTGCGGCATTCCGTCTGTCCGTCCCTCCTTCCGTCCTTATTTCCGTCCCCTAAAGTAGTAGGTACCTTGTGTGCGCAACTCCTCCTACAGTTTTATGCCGATTCTTTCGAAACTTTACAGCTGTTTTTGTCATGGTCTGAAGATGTGCATGTGGCTTGCATATAATCCTGAGATTATTTTGATGAGCCTGGCGTCCGTCCGTCCGTCCATCCGTCTGTCCGTCCGTCCGTCCGTAAACACTTTCTTGTCCGCTCTATATCTTGAATACCCTTTGGAATATTTTCATGATACTTCACAGTTATGTAGAACAGGTCATGACGATGTGTCGCGTACAAGAATGGTAACTCTTGCTATTGTACTTTTTGAATTATCTCCCCTTTGGTGATTTTTTTGCAGATTCGTGTCCGCTCTGTAACTTGAATACCCTTTGGAATATTTTCATGATACTTCACAGAAATATAGAACAGGTCATGATGATGTGTCGCGAACAAGAATGACAACTCTTGCTTTCTTACTTTTTGAGTTATTTCCCCTTGATAGTTTTAGGTGTGATTTTTTGGCAGATTCGTGTCCGCTCTATAACTAGAATACCCTTTGGAATATTCTCATGATACGAGAAAGACAACTCCTGCTTTCTTACTTTTTGAGTTATTACCCCTTGATGGTTTTAGGTGTGATTTCGTGTCCGCTCTATAACTTGAATACCTTTTGGAATATTTTCATGATACTTCACAGATATGTAGAACAGGTCATGGTGATGTATCCCGAACAAGAATGACAACTCTTGCTTTCTTACTTTTTGAGTTATTTCCCTTTGATGATTTTAAGTGTCCGCTCCATAGCTTGAATAGGTTTTGAAATATTTTCATGATACTTCACAGATATGCAGAAGAGGTCATGACAATTTGTCTCATACATGAATGATAACTCTTGCTTTTAGACCTAGTGAATTATTTCCCTTTGGTAGTTTGAGCTGCTGTTTGAGTCTCTGCTCCATAACTGTATAACCCTGGCCAGCTCCAGAATTTGAATAACCGTGAACCTTTTAGAATATTGATGATTATGCTGTGATATCTTATCAGTGTTCCTAACTCTCTCTTACCCCTCCACATTCACGTGCCCGCACCCCCCCCCCCCCCCCCCCCCAAAAAAAAATTTTTTTTTTTTCCAGATTTGGATTCTTTGTCCAAATTCACTTACTAGAGAGCTCAAAATTAGGTTTGTAGGGCTTGTACTTTAGAAGTTATTCACACATTTTGAAAGCTGAATGTATCATATGCTATACATTTGTATATGGTGGCTGTTTGAGATATTACCTCTTTTTAGCAGTCAAGCATACTGTTTTAGTCTGAGTGTTAGATAATCATGCATCTGTTAACAGTTAATGTCAATCAGAAGCATAAAAGAACGACAATATATTACTAATATGTGTTTTGAAGTGCACCCTTTTTACCAAGGCCCATGGGGGTCTTAGGTCGGGTGATTTGCCATCTCCTCTGATGGCTATTTTTCCACAAGTTGAACTTAAGTCATTTTTTAGGCGTTTTTACTATCAAAGTGACTAGAGAGTGGGTACCTTGTGTGCGCAACTCCTCCAACAGTTTTATGCCGATGCCTTTGAAACTTCACAGATATTTTGCTCATGGTCTGAAGATATGCATGTGGTTCGGATATAATCCTCACGTTATTTTTTTTTGTCACTTTTTCCACTAGTTGAACTTAGTCATTAGCTCACCTGAGCCGAAGGCTCTCAAGGTGAGCTTATAGTATAGGCTTGGTCCGTCGTACGTCGGATGACCTACGTCGTCCGTTCACACTTTTAAGCATCAATATCTGCTAAAGCAGCTGGCCAATCTTGATCAAATTTTATGTGTAGCATGGTTGGGGTGGGGGATTGATTGCATATAGTTTTGGGACAGATTGGTTTTAAACTGTGATTACCATGGCAACGAAAAGGTCCCATAGACTTATAATGGGGAAAATGTTGTCCCGGCCCTAGCTTCTTCATTTTTGATCTCAACTTCTTGTAACTTGCAGGTATCCAGGACAGCCAAAACATATCGGACCAGTTCGAATTTGAGCCAGGTTGGATCATTCTTTTCAGAGTTACTTGCCCTTGAGCGAAAAAATATTTTCCCATTGACTTATAATGGGGAAAATGTTGTCCGGGCCCTAGCTTCTTCATTTTTGATCTCAACTTCTTGTAACTTGCAGGTATCCAGGACAGCTGAAACATCTCGGATCATTTCGAATTTGAGCCAGGTTGGATCATTCTAAATGTCTTTCCAGAGTTACATGCCCTTGAGCGATAAAATATTTTCCCATTGACTTATAATAGGGAAAATGTTGTCCGGGCCCTAGCTTCTTCATTTTTGATCTCAACTTCTTGTAACTTGCAGGTATCCAGGACAGCTGAAACATCTCGGATCATTTCGAATTTGAGCCAGGTTGGATCATTCTAAATGTCTTTCCAGAGTTACATGCCCTTGAGCGATAAAATATTTTCCCATTGACTTATAATAGGGAAAATGTTGTCAGGGCCCTAGATTCTTTATTTTTGATTGCAACTTCTTGTAACTTGTAGGTATCCAGGACAGCCAAAACATCTCGGACCAGTTTGAATTTGAGCCAGGTTGGATCATTCTTTTTAGAGTTACTTGCCCTTGAGCGATGGAATATATAATGGGGGAAAATGTTGTCCAGGCCCTAGCTTCTTCATTTTTGATTGCAACTTCTTGTAACTTGCAGGTATTCAGGACAGCCAGAACATCTCTGACCAGTTTGAATTTGGGCCAGGTTGGATTGTTCTCTTCAGAGTTACTTGCCCTTAAGCGATGAAATATTTTCCCATAGACTTATAATGGGGAAAATGTTGTCCGGGCCCTAGCTTCATCATTTATGATTGCAACTTCTTGTTACTTGCAGGTATCCTGTACAGCCAAAACATCTTTGACCAGTTCGAATTTGGGTCAGGTTGGATCATTCTTTTCAGAGTTACCTGCCCTTGAGCGATAAAATATTTTCCCATAGACTTTGTCATCGCTCAAGCACATTCATTTGTTGACCAAATTCGATTTAATTTCACACAAGTGATAAGTATGACAATATCTTGGACAAGTTCGCGTTTCAGCGTTCTGGGATCAAGGTCAAGGTCATAGTGGCTATTTTTAGAAAATCTTTGTCATCGCTCTAGCACCTTCATTTATGGACTGATTTTGATTCAAACTTCACACAAATGTTAAGTATGACAATATCTTGAATAAGTTTGCTTTTTAGCGCCTAAGGTCCAGGTCAAGGTCACAGTGGCTATTTTTAGAAAAACTTTGTCATCGCTCTAGCACCTTCATTTGTGGACCGAATTCAATTTTAATTTCACACAAATGATTAGTATGACAATATCTTGGATAGGTTCGAGTTTCATTTTCTGGGGTCAAGGTCAAGGCCACAGTGGCGGTTGCTTTTTTCAGAAAAACTTTGTCAGCGGTCTGGCAACTTCATTTATGGACCAATTTTGATTAAACTTCACACAAATGTTTAGTATGACAATATCTTGAACAAATTCGCTTTTCAGCATTCTAAGGTCAAGGTCAAGGTCACAGTGGCTATTTTTAGAAAAACATTGTCATCGCTCTAGCGGCTTCATTTATGGACTAATTTTCATTTAACTCGCACAAATGTTTAGTATTACATTATCTTTGACAAGTTTGCATTTCAGGATTCTAGGGCTAAGGTCAAGGTCACAGGGGCTATTTTAGCTGTCATTGCAATTATCTGACTTTTCCGGTAAGCCTATTCTGTGACAAACAGGTTGGCAGAATTTTTAATTACACCACATGTGCTGTCTGCAAAGTTTCCTTTGTCTTTGATCAGCAAGGTCTAAAACTAGTTGCCGATTATGATGAAACAGTATTCTCGTATAGTATGTACTTGATATTGGTTTGCATAAGAATACGCAGAATTTAGAGTATAAAGATTTAGATGTTTCCGAGGACGCCGTCAATTACATTAAAATAGACTAATAGTGACGCCTCTTAAGATATCTGGTTATGTTGGAGGTGTACCATATGTTCAAGTTCAGTTTAACGTTATGTAAATTTTGTAATTGTTATCACATATACACAAACCGTTACCCTTTATCCATTTACACGTAGAATCCCTAGTGGTGCTATTCAGATGAAAGCGGTGCAGGTAAAAAATTAGGTCACTACGTCAAATCTTAGAAAAATCTTGTGTACACTCTAGAGGGCACTGTTTTTATCCAATTCATGAAACTTAGACTGTTTATTTTTATGAAATCTGGGGCCGGTTTGTAAGTGGGTCTTGTCAGGTCAAAAACTAGGTCACTAAATCAGATATGAGAAAAACCTTGAGTACACTCTAGAGGGCACAGTTTTGATCCAATCTTTGTTCAGAATGTTTATTTCTATGTAATATAGGACAAGGTGCTCTAGTGACATCCTTTATTAACCAGTTTTGTTACCAGTATAACTTCACAGCTGTACTGGATTTGTTTGACATCAAAATCTGCACTCTTCAAAAACCATTGGTTTAAGGTTTGTAACAAACGAGTGAAGTAACAAAATGTGTCTGTTGACAGTAAGATGTCAGGTGAGCTACAGGACCATTGGTCCTCTTGTTTTTTAGGTGTTTTTATCCCCCGACCGAAAGGTTCGGGGGATATAGCGATGAGCCTGGCGTCCGTCCGTCCGTCCGTCTGTCCGTCCGTAAACATTTTTCTTGTCCGCTCTATATCTTGAATACCCTTTGGAATATTTTCATGGAACTTCACAGTTATGTAGAACAGGACATGACGAAGTGTCGCGTACAAGAATGGTAACTCTTGCTATTGTACTTTTTGAGTTATCTTCCCTTTGGTGAATTTTTGGCAGATTCGTGTCCGCTCTGTAACTTGAATACCCTTTGAAATATTTTCATGATACTTTACAGATATATAGAACAGGTCATGACGATGTGTCGCGAACAAGAATGCCAACTCTTGGTTTTAGCTGTGATTTTGTGTTGATTTCGTGTCCGCTCAATAACTTAACTACTCTTTGGAATATTTTCATGATACTTTACAGATATGTAGAACAGGTCATGACGATGTGTCGCGAACAAGAATAGCAACTCTTGCTTTCTTACTTTTTGAGTTATTTCCCCATGATGGTTTTAGGTGTGATTTCCTGTCGGCTCTATAACTTGAATACCCTTTGAAATATTTTCATGATACTTTACAGATATATAGAACAGGTCATGGCAATGTGTCACAAACAAGAATGACCACTCTTACTTTCTTACTTTTTGAGCTATTTCCCCTTGATGGTTTTGGGTGTGATTTCGTGTCCGCTCTATAACTTGAATACCCTTTGAAATATTTTCATGATACTTTACAGATATGTAGAACAGGTCATGACGATATGTCGTGAACAAGAATGACAACTTTTGCTTTCTTACTTTTTGAGTTATTTCCCCTTGATGGTTTTAGCTGTGATTTTGTGTTGTTTCCTGTCCGCCCTATAACTTGAATACCTTCTGAAATATTTTCATGATACTTCACAGATATTTAGAACAGGTCATGATGATGTGTCGCGAACAAGAATGACAACTCTTGCTTTCTTACTTTTTGTGTTATTTCCCCTTGATGGTTTTAGGTGTGATTTCGTGTCGGCTCTATAACTTGAATACCTTTTGAAATATTTTCATGATACTTCACAGATATGTAGACAAGGTCATGACGATGTGTCACGAACAAGAATAACAACTCCCCGCCCCCCTCCCCCCCTCCCCCCCCCCTCCCCCCCCTCCCCCCCCAAAAAAAAAAAAAAAAAAAAATCCAGATTTGGATTCTTTGTCCAAATTCACTTACTAGAGAGCTCAAAATTAGATTTATATGGCTTGTACTTTAGAAGTTCTTCACGCATTTTGAGATGTTGAATGTATCATATGCTATACAATGTGTACATGGTGGCTGTTTGAGATTTTACCTCTTTTTAGCAGTCTGGCAAACTGTTTTGGTCTGAGTGTTAGATAATCATGCATCTGTTAAACAGATAATGTCAATCAGAAGCATAGTAGAATGACATTATATTACTTATATATGTTTTGAAGTGCATCCTGTTTACCAAGGCAGAAGGGGCCTTTGGTCGGGGGATTTGCCATCTCCTCTGATGGCTATTTTTACTATCATAGTGACTAGATAGTGGATACCTTGTGTGTGCAACTCCTCCTACAGTTTTATGCTGATTCCTTTGAAACTTCACAGGTATTTTGGTCATGGTCTGAAGATATGCATGTGGTTTGGATATAATCCTCACATAATTTTTTTATCATTTTTTTTCACAAATTGAACTTAGCCATTTTTCATACATTTTTACTATCAAAGTGAATAGATAGTGGGTACCTTGTGTGTGCAACTCCTCCTACAGTTTTATGCTGATTCCTTTGAAACTTCACGGGTGTTTTGATCATGGTCTGAAGATATGCATGTGGTTTGGATATAATCCTCACATTATTTCTTAGCTCACCTGAGCCGAAGGCTCAGAGATGAGCTTATAGGATGGGAGTCGAGCCGTCGTCCGTCTGTGGGTGCGTCAACACTTTCAAACATAAATATCTCGGAGACCAGTTTGGCCAATCACAATCAAATTTTATCTGAAGCATCATTTGGGTAGGGGAAAGGCTGCATTAGGTTTTGGTGCCGATCAGCTTAGAACTCTGGTTTCCATGGCAACAGATAGCCCCCATAGGGTTATAATGGGGAAAATGGCGTCATCACGTTTTCTTGACTGTTTTTGATTAGATCCTTATCATACTTGCAGGTAATGATGACATACACAAGAGCTTGGATGAGTTCGAAATTTGGCCGGATTCGAGCACAGACTACGGAGTTAGCTGCCCTTGAGCGTTTGAAAAAAATCCCATAGGGTTATAATGGGGAAAATGGCGTCATCACGTTTTCTCAACTGTTTTTGCTTAGATCCTTATCGTACTTGCAGGTAATGATGACATGCATAAGAGCTTGGATGAGTTCGAAATTTGGCCGGATTCGAGCACAGACTACGGAGTTAGCTGCCCTTGAGCGTTTGAAAAAAATCCCATAGTGTTATAATGGAGAAAACGACATCATCACATATTTTTAGAAAAACTTTGTCATCGCTCTATTGCCTACATTTCTCAACGGATTTTAAAATAACTTCACACAAATGTAGGGCATGACAATATCTCGAGCAAGTTCGACTTTCAGGATGCTGCGCCCAAGGTCAAGGTCACTGTGGCTATTTTTAGAAAAACTTTGTCAGCGCTCTAGCACCTACATTTCTTAGCAGATTTTAAAATAACTGCACACAAATGTAGGGCATGACAATATCTCAAACAAGTTTGACATTCAGGATGCTGCACCCAAGGTCAAGGTCACTGTGGCTATTTTTAGAAAAACTTTGTCAGCGCTCTAGCACCTACATTTCTCAGCAGATTTTAAAATAACTTCACACAAATGTAGGGCATGACAATATCTCGAGCAAGTTTGACTTTCAGGGTGCTGTACCCAAGGTCAAGGTCACTGTGGCTATTTTTAGAAAAACTCGGTCATCGCTCTAGCGCCTACATTTCTCAACGGATTTTAAATCAACTTCACACAAATGTAGGGCATGACAATATCTTAAACAAGTTTGACTTCCAGAGGCTGTGCCCAAGGTCAAGGTCACTGTGGCTATTTTTAGAAAAACTTTGTCAGCGCTCTAGCACCTACATTTCTCAATGGATTTTAAAATAAATTCACACAAATGTAGGGCATGACAATATCTCAAGCAAGTTCGACTTTCAGGGTGCTGTGCCCAAGGTCAAGGTCACTGTGGCTATTTTTAGAAAAACTTTGTCATCGCCCTAGCGCCTACATTTCTCAACGGATTTTGAAATAACTTCACACAAATGTAGGGTATGGCAATATCTCAAGCAAGTTCGACTTTCAGGATGCTGTGCCCAAGGTCAAGGTCACTGTGGCTATTTTTAGAAAAACTTTGTCATCGCTCTAGCGCCTACATTTCTCAACGGATTTTAAAATAAATTCACACAAATGTAGGGCATGACAATATCTCGAGCAAGTTTGACTTTCAGGGTGCTGCAGTCAAGGTTTTTGATTAGATTCTTATCATACTTGCAGGTAATGATGACATACATAAGAGCTTGGATGAGTTCGAAATTTGGCCGGATTCGAGCACAGACTACGGAGTTAGCTGCCCTTGAGCGTTTGAAAAAAATCCCATAGTCTTATAATGGAGAAAACGTCATCACATTTTCATTTTTCATCGGATCCTCTTCATACTTGCAGGTAATGAGGATATGCATAAAAGCTTGGATTAGTTAGCATTTCGGCTAGATCCCACCACTGACTATGGAGTACCTGCCCTGAGCATCCAAAAAATCAATGTCGCCACTTTTTCTTGGGTTCTACTGATCCGATTCTTTTCAAACTTGCAGGTAATGAGGAAATGCATAATATCTTAAAAAAGTTCAAATTTTGGCCAGATCAGGCCAACCACTACGAAGTTAGCTGCCCTTGACAGCTCTGTCTATTGTGCTCTTGCTCGGTGCATATATTAAATGAGGGCATACATAATGTTTTGGATGAGTTTAATTTTCAGCCTGATTGGACCACTGACTGTGGAGTTAGCTGCCCTTGAGCATCTTAAATATCCCTGTAGGTTTACAGTGTCTCTCAGGTGAGCAATTGTTGCCCTTTGGGCTACTTGTTTTGTTACTTTTTTCACATTTTTAACTTAGCCGCTTTTCCAGGTCAAACACTAAGTGTATATACAGCGGAGACCTAGTTTCCAAGGCGGGGGACATAAATTCATTGAATTTGCTTGTTATCTCACTGTTTCATGACCCACAATATATTTCATTCTATTTTGCAACTATCATTGTTTAATGGAAGTATTATAATAATAACCAACAAATAGATAATGCTCCCTTTTCATAAAACGCAATGATCTGGGGTGTTTAATAGGATAAGTACAGTACATAAACTTCACACTCCAATAACCTTTAGGAGAAGGAAAAAAAATAGTGCACTAATAATGCCATTATGTGAATACCTGCTCTCGAAATTTAGTATTAGTTGCGAGTGGCATGTGAACACAAAATGAAGTAGTGATTCTTTCAGAGTCAGCATTACTCATTTTGAAATGTTGCGCTTGCCATATATATCAAATTACCCTACATCATAAAATTTCACACTTTTCAAATTCCCCCTTTTAATTTTGTGGTATGTACTTTAACAACAATTACGTTGCGATTTCCAATTCATCGTCATAGTTACGAAGTTCCAAATAATAGAAACTACCCCAAGACGTATTAAATACTATTGTGAATTAGTAATAGATAGATGTTGTGTAAAATTGAATAACAGAGTCATGAATTTGGTTTCAATTGACAACTAAAATTAGTTTCAGGATATTGTAAGTTTTACCTGTACGACTAACTTCTCACATGACCGTGAGGTGTATACAATGATTTATTTGGGTGGATAAAAAAAAAAGGTAAATAAAATGTGAAGTGACCTAAAAATAGACGAATACAAATATAAAAGTCTGAATGAATAGTCATAACATCGCAAAGGAATTTAATCAACGAAATAATTTATTGTACTTCCTAGTTTTTCTGACAACATCGTTACAGTAAAAATTGATTGTGTTCATTATATAGCAGTGAAAAATAATAGATAATTTGATTATTACATATAGCGACGGTATTGATCAGCTATAGGCTTATATACTATAACTATTATAGTGCTCTGTGTGTTATCGTTTATTTGCTCATTTAAAACAAATACTGGTATCAAACAAGGAAACAAAATTAATGTTTTTATAAGGATAGAATATATGATCATATACTTACTATGAGGATTCTTCATTTCTATCATATCTTCATTGTGTTGTGTTGATATTGGAATAACACATTGCTGCTGGAGTAACAAGTAAATTAAGTCTGGTCGTAGGTGGAATTTAAAAAAAGATATAATTAAAGGTACAGTAGGTGTGATATTTCTCTGTGAACTTACACTCCCCCTAGATCTTTTCATTTTTATGCCCCCGCATCATATGATGCCGGGTGCATATAGTGTTTCGGACGTGTGTACGTTATTACGTACGTATGTCAGTCTGTATGTCCGTCCATATGTACTTGATCCTGTTAGACTCAGGTTAACATTTTTGTAAGAGGTAGATTTCAGGGTTCCTATTATTGTAGCAACCTGAAATTATGTATGAGTATATATCAATAAGAACAACAAGAATACACAAGAATCAGGGTATGATGATCCATATGTCACGGTCCAGTGACTTCGGACTCAGGCTGATTTTGCAATTAAGATTTTTGTAAGAGGTAGATTTCAGGGTTCCTATTATTTTAGCACCTTGAAATTCCGTATCAAGGTTTATGTCTATAAGTACAACGGGAATACACAAGAACTGAGGCAGAATGATCCATATGTCATGGTCCACTGACTTCGCACGTAGTCTAATTTTGGAAGGTTAAGACTTTTGTAAGAGGTAGATTTCAGGGTGCCTTTTATTGTAGCAACCTGAAATTTTGTATAAGGATTAATATCTATAAGTACAACAGGAATATACTAGAATTAGGTCATGATGGTCCACATGTCACAGTTCACTCAGACTTCGGACTTAAGCCAAATTTGCAAGGTTAAGATTTTTGTTAGAGGTATATTTTTATAGCAGCTTGAAATTTTGTATGAGGATTAATATCTAAAAGTACAACAGGAATTTGCAAGAATCAGGTGATGATGATCCATATGTCACAGTTCACTGACTTGGTTTTTAACCATGTTCTGTAATACACAATATTTATATTTTGGCCATACTGTGACTTTGAAACTGTATAAAGGGCTGCAGTTTGTGTCACATTTCAAACATTGGGCAACAGTTTGCCTATGGCCTTGTATATTATACAAGTCTGCCTCTATGAACCTACTTATCCTACAAGTGCCACTACCTTTATCAAGGCACCCACTTACTCAAGGCACTAGGCGGGGGCATCTGTGTACTATGGACACATTTCTAGTTTCTTACATAACAGTGTTTTATACCACCCTTTTGAGAAAACCTAAACTTTAGCAGGAAATATTTTGTACTGTGCAAGGTCTACACTGGGGAGGGTGGTATAAAACAGTGATACCATGGTTTGTGACAATCCACTCACTAGAGCGGATTACACCATTCTACAGTCGGACAAACCATGGTATAACTGGTACTTAATAAAACTATTTAAACTGATGGTTACAATAAGTTCTATAATAAAAAGAACTCACATATTGCTGTGCTTGAGAAAAATGTTTAGCTGTGAAGACCCATCAGCTTTTTTATCAGGGCCTGTATTTTGGGAAGTATTAGGTGAAATGGAAGGCAGTAACCAGCCTGCATAGTTGCGTATGATGGTATGGGCCATACCATATATATTTAAGGGTGCTGTTCATTTTGTTTCTTCAGGCAACACCCAGTGTTATTAGATCTCATAATTGGGCTCTCTTGTAAAGACCCGGTATAAGTATATAATAAGTGAACAACAATTCAATTTTCTGATACAATTTTTTAGCTCACCTGGCCCGAAGGGCCATAGTGAGCTATTGTCATACCAATGCGTCCGTCGTGCGTTGTGCGTCGTCACGGAATTTGTCCGTCAACACCTAAAAACAAATATTCAAACATCTTCTTCTGTAAAACTACTGGTCCCATGGTTCTCAAATTTCACATGGAGCATGACCTGACTCCAGGGTCTTAGAATTGTAAAATTGGGTCAGGTTGAAAATCCAAGATGGCCGCCATTACTAAAAATAGCAAAAACAACAAAATCAACTTCTTCTCCAGAACCACTGGGTATATTTGTCTGAATTTTGGCATGGAACATCAGTGAAACGTTGGTATTCAAAATTGTAAAAATGAAAAAAATCTGTAGCGGAGTTTTGTCACAGTGACCTACTTTCTGTTTACGTGTGTAATTTTGCTCAAATACCAATGTCAAAAAATGACCTATTTAAACAACTTCAAACAACTTCTTCTCTAAAACAACTGAGCCCATGGATCTCAAATTTCACATGGAGCATGACCAGACTGCAGGGTTTCAAAATTGTAAAATTGGGTCAGGTCAAGAATCCAAGATGGCTGCTGTTACTAAAAATAGCAAAAACAACAAAATCAACTTCTTCTCCAGAACCAGTTGGTATATTTGGTTGAAAGTTTGCATGGAACATAAGTGGGACCTTGGTATTAAAAATTGTAAAAATAAAAAAAATCTATAGCGGAATTAGGTCACAGTGACCTACTTAGCGTTTACAAGGCCGATTTTGCTCAAATGTCAATATCTAAAGAAAATGCAACCAGTTCTGACCAGATTTGGTCAGCATTGGTTCTTGAATGGAATTATTTCAATTTTGTGCCAGTTGACTATCCAAGATGGCCACCATGGGGGCCGTTACTAAAAATAGCACAAACATAAAAATGACAATTACTCAAGAACCCTTGAATGGAATTGGACCAATTTTGTGTCAGAATGTTCCTTGCATGAAGTCGTTTTGATTAATTGCAATTTGGCATTCCTAGATGGCCGCCATCTGGTGTTACTAAAAATAGCACAAACATAAAAATGACAATTACTCAAGAACCCTTGAATGGAATTGGACCAATTTTGTGTCAGAATGTTCCTTGCATGAAGTCGTTTTGATTAATTGCAATTTGGCATTCCAAGATGGCCGCCATCTGCCGTTACTAAAAATAGCACAAAACATGAAAATGACAATATCTCAGTAACCGCTGAATGGTTTTGACGAAATTTGTGTCCAAATGATTCTTGCATTGAGATGTTTCAAAAATATCTAACTGTAAGACCAGTCATATTGGCCTCTGTTACTAAAAATAGAAAAATGTGAAAATCAGAAAATCTCGATGGAATTGGACCAAATTTGTGTCAAAATGGTCCTTGCATGAAGGCTTTTCGATTTTTTGCATTTTAGCAATCCAAGATGGCCGCCATCTGCCGTTACTAAAAATAGCACAAAACATGAAACTGGCAATATCGCAGTAACCCCTGAATGGATTTTGATGAAATTTGTAGCAAAATGATTCTTGCATTGAGGTGTTTCAAAAGTAAATATATAAAGACCAGGCAGTTGGCCTCTGTTACTAAAAGTAGCAAAATGTGAAAATGAGAAATTCTCAGTGGAATTGGACCAATTTTGTATCAGAATGGTTTCGTTGCACAATAGCCAGGTGAGCGATATCAGGCCCATTTGGGCCTCTTGTCTTATACAATATTTTGGATGGGTAATTAATCCTCAGCAGTTTTGATGTCAGCGTTTCATTGTACCTTAGTCAGGAGACCACAGATAGCGGCTGCTGTGTACATCTTTTTGGTATCGTGTAATTTATACCAGCATTATTCCTAACCCTCCGCCTCCCCATAGTTGCGTATGATGGTATGGGCCATACCATATATATCTAAGGGTGCTGTTCATTTTGTTTCTTCAGGCAACACCCAGTGTTGCCCAGTGTAATTAGATCTCATAATTGGGCTCTCTTGTAAAGACCCGGTATAAGTATATAATAAGTGAACAAAATTCAATTTTCTGATACAATTTTCTTATACAATATTTTGGATGGGTAATTAATCCTCAGCAGTTTTGATGTCAGCGTTTCATTGTACCTTAGTCAGGAGACCACAGATAGCGACTGCTGTGTACATCTTTTTGGTATCGTGTAATTTATACCAGCATTATTCCTAACCCTCCGCCTCCCCAACACTTCCCAGATTTGTAGGTCAGACAAAAAGGAATGAAGTTAAAGTCCATCAAATCAAGCAACCAGTCACCCACCCAGGTACTAACCGCGATCTCCGTTGCTTAACTTCGTGAAAGAGCCATCCATTCTACCCATATGGCCATAAAAGCCGCCTTCTACAGCAATTCTGTAGAAGTGTTTGTATACCTAAAACCATTACAAATATACCCTCTCAGCCTTCAGTAAATCTATGAAATTTTATGTTTCAGTTCCACTTCATTTTTACTGTATTTTGAATAGAAATTTCTGTAAGCAAATAGTGTTGACCATGATCAGACACCACAGAATGTTTGAACTGGGTCTGCACTGTTTGCATATGTTCCAGTCTAAACATAGTTAGGGATATTCCTGCAAAGTCAACCTTTTATAGTTGATAACCCTGCTAACGCTACATATTTTGACCATGTTGTTAAAAAGAAAAAAAAATACCCATGAAGTTTATCTTAAAATCAACATCCCAATGGTTTTAAAATGCTTCTAATAATTTTGTGTTTTGATATTTTCAGAGTATTTGTTGGCGAGTTGTAATCACCGACTGCCACCCTGGGTGAGCCAACCAAGATGCCGGGGGTGGGTTTTATACGGGTGAAGCTCATGCAGGTGGAGAGGGGGGCAACGATGGACAGTAAAGAGGAAATGTTTGACCCGTATATTGCCATCAATGTGAAAGAAGCTGTTAATACTCCAGGTGAGGAAAACTGTAATGTCCTT
This sequence comes from Ctena decussata, assembly GCA_963989385.1. NCBI lineage: Eukaryota > Metazoa > Mollusca > Bivalvia > Lucinida > Lucinidae > Ctena > Ctena decussata. The sequence goes on along the minus strand of OZ022507.1, from coordinate 659,403 downwards.
AAATTTGGGACACCTAAAATAATTAATTTTCCATTTTGGACAAATGGAAAATTAATTGTTTTAGGTATCCCAGTACTTAAGCACATTTCTGTGATAGCCGACACCATAACCATTGCAATCCTTGTTTTCATGTCCATTCCTGTGTATAGTGTCTAGTGCTCCAGATAAGAAGGGTTATAAGGATAATATAGGGATAATTTTACTTATGTTTCAAAAAAAGACATATGTTGCGATGCTCCATTAGAACAACCTCATCTGGGTCACATCATATGTTTACTGTTAGGAATAAGAACTATTATCTCTGAAATATCCATGTTACCATTCTTAATGTGGAGTTCTGGACAGTACATGTCAGCCACCATAATCTCTACTTCTGTGAAACAGCAAGGCAGGTGCAACATGCCGGTAGCATTATGCAGACTTCTTGTTTTACCTCTGAAGACCTCTTGGCTGCTTCAGAATATTACTACATGTAGTTAATAGTGTGAGTGTCTGTGTGTGTGTGTCATTCATCAACAGGATTATAAAAGAAGAATTGAGCATACATCACTGTAATAACCCATAGTAATGTTTTTTTACCTATCTTAATCCAGTTTGATCCTATCTGATCATTATATACAGGCACAAACAAGAAACGTCTGCTTTACAAATGTGTCCCTGAATTTCAAATGCACACAGTCATTTTATTCAAATGTTTTGTTTCAATAACGTTGATTATTCAGCAGTGGTGTGCGCTGAACGGAAATCCGTTAAATGAACATCGGCAACAATGACAATGTTGCAAGCGCTAGTACCCAAATTTCGAAATTCACAAAATCAGTATCTCGTGTGTTCTTCCCATTTTAACCATCACAGCTCATTCTAGCATCACTGAGCAGACACGCTGCTGAGATTTTATGGGTGCTGGATGCATTCTAAATTGTCACAACCACTGGCATAAATCTGTCACGGAAAGTGACGTCACAAAACTTCGATCATGACAGTGCGTAGATACACGCAAACATTACCTTGTTGGTCCATCAGTTTGGATGTCAATGGCATAGGACCACTTCAGAATTCATTTTTAGCAATCAATAGCATTGAAAGCAGTATCATTCAGCATTGCAAATATTTGGTTACGAAATTACTCGATTACCTTTTCTGTCAAAGGTGGGGTAATACAACTGGGTTTTCTTGCACCGGGATTTCAGATTTCAGCCTTAATTTTTATTTCTGATGCATGTTGACATTATTGTACACAAGTATAGTCTATTGAAACAAAAACACTGTGTCAAAATGATGAACGGTTATGGAGATACGGGAGTTCTAAAATCGTTATTTATTTAAAAGGGAGATAATTGTATAAATGGAAGACTTTGGGCTGCTTGGTCGTTCATTAAATAAGCGGTGTTTGTTTTTAAAAGTTGATTTTTCCTTTGTCGATGTTTCTAGCCCTTGTTTTACACAAAACATTTCAGGTTTTGATGAATAAAATGCTGCTGAGAATGAAAAATGGTGTTTTGACATTAGGTTTGATAAATCTTTTGGCTATGGAGAAAAATTAAAATGGTTGCAACTTTATGTGTGCCAGACGGTCGGGACACATTTTGTTTCATTTTTTATGGCTACAACTTTACTGGTTTAAAAGATACAGACCCTTAGAAAACAGACGTTTCTTTTTTGTGTCAGTATATATATGAGCTGCGACATGACAAAACCAACAAAGTGGCATGTGCGTGCAGCGAAGACTCAGATCAGCCTGGGCATCCGCTTAGTCTAGGCAGATGCCATGGCTGACCTGAGTTTTCGCTGGGCGCACATGCCACTTTGTTGGTTTTGTCATGTCGCAGCTCATTTGAAGACTGTTCTGTGGCGGAAGAAGTCAGAAGTACATTCTCAGCTGTAAAGGAGCTGGGAAATCCTCTGTGAAACCACTGCTACTGGGAACAGCTTATCAGCACTAATGCTTGTAACCATGGCTGAGGTAGGAAGCTGGTCGTGAGACAAACCTCACTACAGACTGAACTATCCAAGCGCAGATGTCGTTGAAGACTGTCGTTTAAGTAGCTCTCTATCTTTGTTGACAACAGTTTTATAAAACATCCTTTAAAAGGACAAATTGACATATACACATGCTTGGTGTATTTACTGAAAAGCCCTACAGTAAACCATTGGAACGTAATGTAGTTTACATTGCAATAATTACATTGAGACACGCGACGTCAATGACTTCAAAATAAACAATGGCTGTCTACAATCTGATAGGACGTCAGCAACATTATGACGTCATGCTTGCTGTTCTGCTGGTAGCAGAAAAACTGCTTATACATGTTTTAATGCTCCAATTTTAGCGCTTATATAAGATTTTTCATGAAATATTTGACTGAAACGAATGCAAATATAAGCAATGAACTTAATTTTTCTGTTGTTTATCGAAGTGTAAACTACATTGGGTCACTAGCAAAGTTTACATGAACCCCTTCGGGGTTCATTCACTTTGCACATGACCCAATATAGTTTACACTTCGATAAACCTCAGAAAAATGAAATTCATTCCTTAAGTAGTTGCCCAAGTTGTTAGATAGAAGAGTCCATTTTGAGATTCATTTGAAGTAAGATTGTAACATTGGGAGAACCTGACAACAGTTAACTGTGTGATACATCAGAATCACTGAGAAATTTTACAACTGGGCTGTGCCAGTGAAAGTGTATGACATGTAAGGCCCTGTATTAATCAGTGTTACAGTCTGATAGACATACAGAAACTATAATTCTTAAAATATGTTCTGCACAGTGAACAGAAAAGATCCTGATACGGTTTTGCAGATGCAAGGCTTATCCAGGTTTTGCTATTGAGATAGATGGTGAAATACTTTTGCACTCATGTTGGAAGCTAGTCTGTGGTTATGAATAATAGAGTCTGTGACATTTTACCTGCATGGAATTTGATTCTTAGCTTTTCACTCCGGAGATGATGTCTGCCTGATATAGTATTACAAGTTGTACTGCAATTTCATTCCTTTAGATACCAGAGAACTTATTGAGTTTCTGCTACTTACTGGAATTGATTCTATTTTCCCGGGAGAGAATAGGAATAAATCTAGATGATTCCGGGGCCTCTCCAGGAAAAGGAGAAGTATTTCATATGGGATGGATAAAATCCCAGACCAGAGTGCATATTTGTGCAGTCTGGTGAGGGTTTTTACTGTTATCTGATTCTGTGTAGAATGTTTAGATATTGGGCAGGTGAAAGGAAAATCTGGAAGGGTATCCCAACTGGTCAGAGATATGTTGCTCACCTTTTACCTCATTGTTCTTGTACCCTTGCTGGGTCATATTTGATCGTCCCCGAGGCAAAAGACAGTTTCTGTTTTTGTATTTATTTGATGATTTCTAGATTAGTTTCTGAATGCCTGCCCATCAGACAAAATGTGTCAATTTTGAGAGGGAAAAAAATGATGCAGTTTTTAGCTCACCTGAGCCAGCGGCTCCGGGGGAGCTTATAGGATGGTAAGGCTCCGTCGTCCGTCGTCGTCCGTCCGTCCGTCCGTCCGTCCGTCCGTCCGTCCGTCGTCCGTCCACAATTTCAAATGACTTCTCCTCTGAAACCGCTGGGCCGATTGTAACCAAATTTCATATAGAGCCTCCTGGGACCTTAGGAACGAAAAGTTGTTCAAACGGTCCTGGTCACATGACCAACATGGCCGCCATGCCCATATATGGTAAAAACCTGAAAAAATCTTCTTCTCCAGAACCAATAGGCCGATGGCCTTGAAACTTGATATGTAGCATTGGGTATGCGAGTACTACCAAGATTGTTCAAATTATGACCTTGGGTTGACCTTGACCTTTTTTACGGTAAGGTCAAATTTGCTTCCTTATGCTTTTATATGGCAAGATGCTACAACATAAGATATCTTGGAAACTGTTGAAGATTTTGGGCTAAAAATTGGTATCCACAGTCATCTTAATGACTACATGAAGATTTACGAGTATAAGAGGTCAAGGTCATTCTTTGACCTATGACCCTGACTCTCATATTTTGATAAGTTCTAACAATCTCCTCAAAAGCCACTGGGCCAATTGAAACTAAATTTTATATAGAGCCTTCAGGGGTTGAGGGAACAAAAATTTATTTATACGGTCCAGGTCACATGACCAACATGGCCACCACGCCCATATATGGTAAAAACCTTTAAAAATCTTCTTCTCCAGTACCAGTTGACCGATGGCCCTGAGACTTGGTATGTAGCATTGGGTACTTGAGTACTATCAAGATTGTTCAAATTATGACCTTGTGTTGACCTTGACCTTTTTTACGGCAAGGTCAAATATGGGAAAATGCTAGAACATGAGATTTCATGATAAGTTTTGAAGACTTTGGCCTAAAAATTGGTATATACAGTCATCTTAATGAGTACATGAAGATTTGTGAGTACAAGAGGTCAAGGTCATTCTTTGACCTTTGACCCAGAACTCTCATATTTTGACAATTTCAAACAATCTCCTCAAAAACCACTGTGCCAATTGTGACCAAATTTTATATAGAGCCTCCAGGGGTTGAGGATATGAATTTTTTTTTCTAATGGTCCAGGTAAATGACCAACATGGCCACTATGCCCATATATGGTAAAAACCTTTAAAAATCTTCTTCTCCAGAACCAATTGACCGATGGCCTTGAGACTTGGTATGTAGCATTGGGTACTTGAGTACTATCAAGATTGTTCAAATTATGACCTTGTGTTGACCTTGACTTTTTTTACAGCAAAGTCAAATATGGGAAAATGCTAGAACATAAGATTTCATGGAAAGTTTTGAAGACTTTGGCCTAAAAATTGGTATATACAGTTGCCTTAATGAGGTCATGAAGAATTATGAGTACAAGAGGTCAAGGTCATTTCTTGACCTTTAATCCAGATTGCTCATATTTTGACATTTTTAACCATTTCCTCAAAAGCCAAAGGGCCAGTTGTAAACACATTTCATATAGAGCCTCCAGGGGTTGATTGAATAAAAATTTGTTCAAATGGTCCAGGTCACATGACCAACATGGCCGCCATTACCACTTATGGTATAATTCTTTAATATTTTTTTTCTCCAGAACCAATACACCTATGGCCTTGAGACTTGGTAAGTAGCATGGAGTACTTGAGTACCACCAAGACTGTACAAATGGTGACCTTGGGTTTACCTTGACCTTTTTTGTAGCATGGTCAAATATGGGAAAATGCTAGAACATAAGATTTTGTGGAAAATTTTGAAGATTTTGGCCTAAAAATGGTATATATGGTTGTCTTAATGAGTATATGAAGATTTATGATTACAAGCGGTCATGGTCATTCTTTGACTTTTGACCCAAAACTCATATTTTGACAATTTCAGACATGATAAGAAAAAGCCACCTTGCCAATTGCCCAGGTGAGCGATTCAGGGCCTCATGGCCCTCTTGTTCTGATATACGTTTTTAATACAGAATGATCAATGTTGCTAGTTACAAAATTCCCCTTAATCCCCAGTATTATAACCCTTCAAGCACCAAACATGAAAATAGTTGAATTCGCAAACAGTGTAGATCCAGATTCCACTAAAATTCCAAAATTAAGGAGACAACAAAATTTGTGTCTTCCAAAATTAAAAAAAAATGTTTTGTCCAAACTTCATATTCAGAATTCAAGCAGTTCAAGGACAGACAGCTCATTAAGAGAGCTCATTAAGAGCAGCCTCATCTCTCTCTTTGCTGTTTGCAAGTTCAGCTATTCTTTTCTTTTTGGTGTTTTTACGGTTATAATTGACCACAGGTTTGTTGTCACTAACTCCAACATGACCAACATCAATGGGAGTACTGTTTCAGGTTGTTGTCCAGCTGGTATCACTATCTTGTTACTCTCTAAGGTCATATTGCACGTCATTGGTGCTTCACCAGGAGAATATCCTATGGATTCAGCTGGAAACAAAATCTTCATGCTTATTTCTTATTGGTTCTTGAAGGCCAAAAATGCATCTGACCTTTTTTTTCAGCAAAAGTGTTAGTACGATTGATTTTGTATTTACTAGAAGACCTAAGGAATTCTTGACTAATGCCTTTGTTATAAGCTAATGATGCTTTGAACAACTGGCTCAATTATGCTAAATGAACAACTGGCTGTGATGTACTGCCTACCAATACTGTTAGATTTATCTTACAGTGCCTAAAACTTGTAGCCGTGTTGTAGATTCCACAAGATACACAGTGTCACTGTTGGGTCTCTAATTGAGCCGCGACACGACAAAACCAACAAAGTGGTCGTGCGCCCAGCAAAGACTCAGATCAGCCTGGGCATCCGCCCAGTCTGATCAGAGTCTTCGCTGTCCGCATGGAGGTAGCTTAGACCCTTAGCTACCCTTTGAACACTCAATGAAGAGTCTGGTCAAACTGGGCGGATACGCAGGCTGATCCGAGTTGGCACTGGGCGCACAACCACTTTGTTGGTTTTCTCGTGTCGCGGCTCAATTAGTGATTGTCTTTTAAATGTCACAGAACAATCTAATACCAATTTCTCTTATACAAACATGTCAAAGAACCATATTTTTTTCATGAAATCCATTAGTTTAGCTGTTTTATTCCACTTGTTATATGTCAAACCTCCGCTGTGGCTGTCAAACTAGATTTGCTCTCTTGTCCAGTTGAGATAATTACTTTCAACTTTTATTTCTGTGTGTTGGAAGACAGGTTGATGAGGCTGATAAACACAATCTTGGTTGATATCTTACAAATACCGTATTCATCCTAATACATTCCCCCTGCTCTAATAAATGCCCCCTTCCTCTTTTCTGAAAATAATGTAATACGTGTTTGCTTTGCTGGATAATATATAGCCAGGGCTCAGCCTAGAGGGCGATTTGGGAGATATAGACTCTCTAAGCTGGCTGACTTCTCCCTATTTTGAGCTGAGGGAGTAGAACATATAAAACAAGAGGGCCATGAGGCCCTGAATCGCTCACCTGAATATGGTGGCCATGTAGGTCATGTGACCTAGACCACTTGAATAAATTTTCGTTCCCTCAGCCCCTGGAGGCTGTGTATGAAATTTGGTTACAATTAGTCCAGTGGCTTTTGAGGAGATGTCTTAAATTGTCAAAATATGTGAGAAATCAGTCAGAGGTCAAAGAATGACATTGACCTCTTGTACAGACATCGGTCAGAGGTCAGAGAATGACATTGACCTCTTGTACCTGCAAATCTTCCATGTACTAACTAAGATGACTGTATATACCAATTTTTAGGCCAAAATCTTCTAAACTTTACCATGAAATCTTATATTCTAGCATTTTCCCATACTTGACCTTGCCTTGAAAAGAGGTCATAGTCAACCCAAGGTCATCATTTGAACAATCTTAATAGTACTCAAGTTTCTGGTGCTATATACCAAGTTTCAAGGCCATCAATCATTTGGTTCTTGAGAAGAAGATTTGTAAAGGTTTTTGCCATATGGGCATGGTGGCCATGTTGGTCATATGACCCAGTCCATTAGAACAAATTTTTGTTCCCTCAGCCCCTAGAGGCTCTATATGAAATTTGGTTACAGTTGGCCCAATGGCTTTTGAGGAGATGTGTGAAACTGTCAAAATATTAGAGACCAGGGTCAAAGGTCAAAGAATGACCTTGACCTCTTGTACATATTAATTTTCATGTACTCATTTAAAGATGACTGTATATACCAATTTTCAGGTCAAAGTCTTCAACAGTTTCCAAGAAATCTTATGCTCTAGCATTTTCCCATATAAAACCTCAGAAAGCAAATTTTTTAAGGTTTTTACCCTATATGGGTGTTGTGGCCATGTTGGTCATGTGACCAGGACTGTCTGAATAAGTTTTCGTTCCTAAGTCCCCTGGATGCTACATATGAAATTTGGTTACAATCGGCCCAGTGGTTTCAGAGCAGTCGTTTGAAATTGTGGACAGACGATGGATGGACGGACAGACGACGGAGCCTTACCATCCTATAAGATCCCCCGAAGCCGCTGGCTCAGCTGAGTTAAAGATCCAAAATTTGGGCCAAAACTTCTCCCTAACGTGCAGAAAATGTCACAAAATGTCTCCCTGTTTGAAAGCTCTAGGCTGACCCCTGTATAGCTCTTAGAAATACACCTTTTCACACCAGGTCACCCTCAACAGAAATAGGTTACTGTGACCTACTATAATAAAAAAGCACCACATATTTTGTTGTCAAGGTCAGCCCCATATCCCCCTTTTCATAAGCCCCAGACTTTGAATCTTAATCAGTGCATGAATCTTACCACTCCAGGTCAACCCCCATAAAACTAGGTCACTGTGACCTACTTTCACAAAAAGTACATATCTTACTTTTCATATGTCTCAGGCCTTTGAAACTCTATCAGTGCATGCACCTTACCACAACAAATCACCACTGAAAAAACTAGGTTACTGTGACCTACTTTCACAAAAAACTACATATCTCCCTTTTCATAAGTCCTACCCTTTGAAACTCCATCAGCGCATGCAACTTACCACTCCAGGCCACCTCCCACAAAATTAGGACACTGTGACCTACTTTTACAAAGAAAGACATATCTCACTTATAATAAGCCCCAGTCCTTTGAAACTGTTTCAGTGCATGCATCTTACCTTTGCAGGTCACCTCCCACAAAACTAGGTCACTGTGACCTACTTTCACAAAAAAGTATATATCTTTTCATATGTCCCAGACCTTTGAAACTTCATCAGTGCAATTCACCTTACCACTCCTGGACATCTCCCACAAAACAAGGTCACTCTGATCTTCTTTCACAAAAAAGTGCATATCTCACTTTTCATAAGTCTCAGCCATTTGAAACTCCACCAGTGCATGCGCCTAACCACACCATGTCATCTCCCATAAAACTAGGTCACTGTGACCTACTTTCACAAAAATGTAAGTATCTCCCTTTTCATAAGCCGCAGACCTTTGAAACTCCATCAGTGCATGCACCTAACCACCTGAAGTCATCTCCCACAAAACTAGGTCACTGTGACCTACTTTCACAAAAAGTAAGTATCTTGCTTTTCATAAGCCCCAGACCTTTGAAACTGCATCAGAGCATGCAACTTAGGGCTCCAGGTCACTGTTCAGAAAACAAGGTCACTGTAACCCACTTTACGAAGAAGTACATAATCTCATTTTTCATAGGCACCAGACCTTTGAGACGCACCTTACCACTCCAGGTCACCTGCGACAAAACTGGGTCACTGTGACCTGCTTTTACCAAACAGTACAGAAACTCCACCAGGGTTGCAATTTACCACTGTTTAATAGGTATGCATTATAAAATAGCACCATTTCGGGAGAGACTTAGTGTTCTGCAGAATTTCTTGTTGCCCTCTTCTTGTTAATGTTTTATATAATTTGGATATTCTTGGAAGGGCAACACAAAAAAATAATAGATAAAATGTCTCAAAAAATGACACCTTGTCTGGAACTTTTTCATTTTCTGTTTAATATTTAGTTTGTTTCACCTGCATCAGAAAGAATTTCCAGAGATTCCTGGGAGGATATTAACCTGTGTGTTCTGCAAGTTCAAAGTGATTTATTTGCCTTCTTGCACTCTGGTATTCCCCTGCAGAATTCCAGTGCAGTGTTTCTTCTAGCCTCAAATTATCTTAACATTCTAAAGTTATGCATTATTTTGGCTGTAACAAGCTGCACAGTGCTCCAGATAAGAAGAAGTAAATTGGATGTTTCCCTCTTACTCCATAAAAACATAATGTTGTGACCCATCTTTAAAACCGTCTCCCCGAGACGGTTCTAATGAGGGGTCACAACATATGTTTTCATTGAAAAATAAACAAAAAAAATCAAAATGATGCTCAGATATTCCTCTTCTGGAGCAATAAGACTTCTATAAGATAGAATTTAAAACCCACATAAGCTAAGGCCTGATCAGACTGCATCCCTGCACCAGCTGATTTAGGTTCTCACTGCGGTGGTGATAAAAACACCTATCCCAGTGGTGCAGCCAATCTTTCTTGCACCTGATAATCATATTATATGCATACCTTGCATTTCAATAGTATCTAAACAACTTCAGAAGCATATTATATATGTACACAAGATAACATGAACTTTGCAGAAAATAGCATAGTATCAATAATAATTATTTCATTCCAGAAATTAATGCTTTAATAATAAATCAAATAAATTGCAAACATATCAATATAAAATATCAAACTGGAGCATATTACATAACATATATCATTTTCATTGCTTGACAATTTTAAAATGATAACAGAGTTCACGAAAGTCTGCCAGTGTTTACAGGACCGAATCTGGTAAAATGATTAAAATGCACTTGAAAATTCTGAATATTTTTACCAGACCGAATGAATTTTTACCAGACATGTCAGGCGGTCAGACGGGGTTTCGTGAAGACTGTGATAATTCAGATGAATTCCCCACAGGGAAAAGGCTCCAATATTATGCCTTTTGGCGCCGTCGGCAAGTAATGACAAGGATAAAGGCTAACTATTTTCACTCAAGCCCAGACTTTACAAATCTTAATTTCTAATATAAGATATTTAGGGGTTTTGTCCAAACTTTAAGGGCTGTGGGCCCCTGCTAGTTTTTATCCCTGTTATGATTCTTGCATACATAAGCATATGGCATTGACATCCCAGCTTTATAAACTGCAAGACAACATTCACTCATCACCTCTGCCATACGTGGCTCCAAGTCGCATAATTCCCAGGATGGTGCTGATAACAGAGCTCTAGATAAGACGGGTATTTGATGATATTTGAGGAATAATTTTTTTTATTTCTCATTGAAACCATATGTTGTGACCCCTCATCTGAACTGTCTCGTCGAGACGGTTCAGATGAGGGGTCACAACATAGGTTTTTATGCAGAATTAACCAAAATTATCCCTAATTATCACTAAATACTCCCTCTTAAATGAAGCTCTGTGATAAGTATTTGTCGTTTGTTAGCAGCGAAGCCATTTTTTTTTCTGTGGAATGACATCACAATGTACAAGCTACTATGAACAATCATTTTTGAGCCCGCGTGAGTTACCTCAGCGTCCAAGTCTGCATCCGTGTTGACCTTCACGTCTATAAGATTTAGATGTTTTATGTGAAAGTTTTTAAACACTCGTGTAGATCTCCGTCTGTAACCCATTGATGGATTACATTGATTCTGTCACTGATGCTAGATAATGGTCTTACCTTTTTTAACCAGTACTACCTGTCAGTGACCTTGAGGTCAGTCATGAACTTGAAAATTTCATGTTAACTTTCTTATTAAGATTGTGTTTCAAAATACACAAATTATGAATGGTGGCAGACTTTGTTCAGAAAGAAATGTCAGCCAGAAGACAGTTCTACAGATATACAGATACAAACATCAGATAACCATTGGCAGCACTTTATAGGTTTACTGTTTCTAGATTTTGTATCAGATTTAGTTGTAAATTAATAGGAATCATTAATAAAGCTGCAGCGGTTTCTTATATCTTGCATTATTGGAGTCAGATTTCTTTGAAATTACATTTTAATTGCTAGGGTAAATCAGTTCACCAGAGATTATTGAAAGTGAATATAAGCTGTCAGAACTTTTTATACAGGAATTCTATAGAAACTTGACATACAATGTTCAGAGTGGACTGATCTAGGGCAGGCTATGATGGACTTGATTGCGTAACTTAAAATATTGGGGTGATATTAAGGTGAATTGGTACACCCTCAGGGGAAGCAACCCTTCCATTTGCTTTAATGTGTCCCTAAAAGAGAGTGTGGGGACAGGTGTGTGTTTGGGGGGTGGGGGTGGTGGTTTGAGGGGTGGTGAGGAGGAAGGGAGGGAGGGATCAACTTCAGAGAAGCATGCAGTGATTCACAAAAATTGTTCCCCTTTGTAAAAAAGACAGAAAAAACAGTTGTTCCCATACACCTTAACTGAAAATGATCTCTCCTTACCTACCAAGCATAACAGCATATGGAAATGCTGTAGACCCAGATCAGACTGTTTATGGTGAATGGGTAGGCTTTCAGGGGAAGCAACTCTTCCTTCTTTTATCGCTCACATCTTGGTTTAAACATATTTTATTCATTTTAGAAATTGTGACATACATACATAGATAGTATACAATACAGGCTTGGGCTCACATCTTCAAAGGATCAACTCACACAGGAAAGAAATGCTCCCCTAGAAGAAACTTCTTTCCTATAAGAGTAAACAGAAAATCAAACAAGAACTCATAAAATCTGGCCACCCTTTGTACAAATGTTGGAAAAAATCCTGTTGGTGTACCCATAATTTAATCAGGGTCTGCACTGGTGACCAGCTGTTTATAAAGGACAAATGAACATAGTCGAAAATGCCATTACATGAGTGGTGGAGGTACATGAACACAATCTCCTAGTTGGATTCCTTGTTTCAGATTAGTCCTAAAACTATAAAGCATAGTCCTGAAATGAAAAACTTAAATATCCGGTTCCAATAGAGAACTTTCAGGAAACCAGATTTCAAGGTCACATGATGTCGTGGTAGTGAGGAAGAGTTATGAATATATTCAGTGAAAAATATGTAATATGAAAAATATCTAATATATAAAATATGAAAAATATGTAAAATGCTTAATGTTAAGCATCAAATCAATCAATATCTTCTCAGACAGGTGGACAAACTATGGTTTAACTATTTTATACCACCCTTAGCAGTGTAGACCTTGCTCACTGGGGAATGTTTTGTGCTAGGCATTTTCTGGTAAAGGTGGTATGAATAAGACAGTATCACACTGCAATTGTCTATATTTTATCTACCACTAAATGTTGTCATGGGAATGGCTGCTTCTGATTACTGTCAGATATACAGAAAATTAAACCATAAATGTCAATAATCTCATTTATAGGTATGAAAATGATACACTGTATTTATTGCTGATATAACAATACCCAGCTGACTGATGGCCAGGCAAGATTTGTAGATGGTTGTTGGTTCAAATCCCAATGTTTCAGTGACAATATGGTGACACCACTGGTCAGCTTTTGGTGACCCCAACCATGATATTTTGCACTTTGAAGACCTAAAGAGGGGGAATAAAGGTCAAGGTCAAAATTTTGCTTTTTATATGCTAGTTTTGAGGTATGCCCTGTTGGAAAAAACATAATGAAACCTTGTCAGCAAGATATCTTGTCAAGTATTTTACAGGAAGGGCTTAAAACTTGGTCAGTCTATGAGGAACCTGATTATCTTCTGAACGAAATTTGTTAATTCAGTCTCAGTTATGGCCCTTTGAAAATTTGGGCATTTTAAACTTGTCAGAAAGATATCTCGTAAAGTATTTTAGACAGGGGCTTGAAATTTGGTCAGCTTATTGGAGATTATGAGCAGATTACCTAATTGACTTTCCAACAAATTCTGTCAATTTTTATTGGAGTTACGGCCCTTCGAAAATTTCAGCACTTTAAATTTGTCAACAAGATATCTCAAAAAGAATTTAAGCTAGGGACTTGAAACTTAATCAGCAGATTAGAGATGGTGAGTAGATTACTTGATTACCTTTTGGTCAATTATTATCAGAGTTATGGCCCTTCGAAAATTTCAACAGTTTTAGTTTCTGTCTCCAGCAGGAATCCTACCGGGACTGCTAGCTTAGCAGGCCAGGCCATAACTTACTTAGCTAAGGGGCTTAATCCAGAAGGCAAAGAAAAGAATGGAAAAAAGAATGACAAAATAGGGGAGTTTCAATCTTTGGTAATTTGCGCTGCATTAATAGTGATTGCAAATGTTACTGCTTAAATAATGCTTTGATCTCCTCAGCAGACTTGAGTTACACTTTCAGCTCAGAAATATTGTCGGTTATTCACATACATGGTAATCTGAAATAGAGAATATTGTGAATTGTGTCCATACAAAATATTGTAGGATTAATTGAGTTGATGTAATGAACCATATTGTAGCATCAGAGCCTCAGATTTATCAGAATTTGTTGGGGGTAAAGAAAAAAAAAGATATTTTAGAGAGTATGGATTCACTTCCCTGTTTTGCCTACAATACTGCTAAGGGGAACAACTCTTCTGCTTTTCCTTTTGTTTCCCTGAATATTGAAACCCTTTAAAAATGGGGTCTACTTTTAAAGGAAAGAATTTGCTCCTTGAGGAGCAAATTTTTTTCTTTAAAAGTTGACACCCAATAAAAAGGTAGGCAGAAATGAAAACGGCAGAATTGCTTCCCCTGAATTGTACCCATTCACCATAAATTTTTCCGAAGCATAATGTGGGAGCTCATGAACCATTACTGCACTGAGACACTTCTATTTGAGATCCTGCAAATTTCAGAGAAACACAAAAAATTTTGCATAATAATGGCTGGATGGGTGGATGGCTGGAGATTTTATGTCCTTTTCAACACAGTTTTAGTAATATCATAATGATGGGAGGATGATAATGAGAGGCTGTGTGCAGTGGAAGAACCCTGCCATGTCTGCCTCTAGGGGGAATCGAACACAGGACCACTAGATCAGCAGGCCATTGCTTATAACTCACTGAGCTGTCAGGGTGGACTGTTGAACAGTAAGAATATACAATGTTTACATACATCCCAAGTTTCTAAGCAATCTGGGGCTCTTTAACAAGTGTGTGTGAATCCCGAGATAGTAGGAATTCAATCAGGTCAGGAAATTGAGGAGATAATGGAGAGAATGGTCATTTCTAGCTTCATTAGCTCCCCGTTATGTTTCCGAGGTGACCAACTCATTGATCATACTGTTACCACAAACTGTGTGGTGTTGGTACTGTTAAAATTCTAAATATTGGGACGCCAGAAATAGTCACTGTTGCTGTCCTAAACTGGAAGTCTGTGTGGTTTCGCAGTGCTGTTATGGGTCCAAAGATGCAGATGGAATGGCATATAGTGTAGACCCTTATCAAACTGCTTCATTAGAAGCTGTCTGATCTGGATCTGCACCGTTTGCTCAGACATATGTGTCCCAGTATTTAGAATTATTACTGTGATAGAAACAGTACTTATTACATCCAAATAAGGGAACATTTATTAATTTAGCCAAAATGTCAAATAAATTCCATTTCAGTTATAAGTTTTGTTGATATGAAGTCTTGTTTCCACGAATTGTGCCGTATTAATGTAATAGCTGTATCAAATTTAGAATTCTAAGACTAGAAGGCAAACAGGGTAGATCCAGATTTAAAGGTAGGTTCCTATACTTTTGAATGCATCGAAATTTTAATGATTTTTATCCAAGTTGTTGGAAAGCATTTACAAAAAGGGAATGAATAAGTTTTACTAAAAAGTGTAAAAAAAAAAATATTAGAAAAGCTGTTTTGCAAGGGATTTCCTAACTCTGCTTCGCACACCAGTTAGCGCTATTTTTAGTTCGCGCCAAAAATAGATAACGCAGCTGACATCATGCTGCATTGCATTTTGGGATAGTTTCAACCCATCCGCCATGCAAGGACCTCTAGGAGAGCTCACGGCAAGAGAAAACTGACCTTTAGAGAATGACATGAGAAATTGCCCAGTTATAGACATATAACATAATTATTTTTAGAACTGGAATTCCAACTTAAGAAAATAATCCAAAGGGAAAACGACTATTTTCTACAACATCTGACAATTTTCTCAGTAGCAACAGATTCAGAAAAATAAGAGAATTCAATACTTCCCAGAAAAACACGAAATTATTTTGTGAACATAATTGTTATCGCTAGCCCAGGAACCTACCTTTAAGCTGGGTAATGTGTTGGTTTAGAAAATTTTTGTAGAATGATATATGTCTGTAACTAAAAATATATCATAACGACCACTAACAGACCAGAACAATTTCCCCTGGAGTGGAGTGGGGACAAGTGTGCCATCAACAATGATAAAATGGAAACTGGCTTTTTCTGGACATCTCATTTGTATAATATGCAACAGATGGTGAGTTTTATTCTATAGAGAAAAGTTTCAGCCCCAGTTTCTGTTGATTATGGAATATTTGTGTTACGAAATGGATCCTATCGTCGACTATGTCGTCGAGATTATTTTAATCCTTTAAATCAGTAGAGCTACAGTTTTTAGGGCAACTGTGGTAATAAAACATTTACGGAAAATGTGGCTACGTTATGCATGGGTTGTTTGTGAATACCTCTCGTGGACAGCGTATTGCATGATTTTAAGGTGAATACCTGCACGAGTCTTTTGATTGTGGACAGCGTGTTGCATGATTTTAATATGAATACCTGCACGAGTCCCATGATTTAAATGTGAGACGCATACTATTTATACGCCTATCTTTTATTGAAAAGTTAGACGTGGCCGTTTAATTCTTATACTAAGGATGTTATATTGTTGTGTGCCCAGATTCTGAGTTTAGACCAGAACGGTAAGATTTTATTATATTTGTTTTAGAATTGTTTGGCTAAGAATGAAAAATGTGACTTCTGATTGATATGGTATGACTATATATGTCGACTGATTTGATTTTGTTGGCAGTGATCAGGCTGCGCATATGTCGACCAATTTTGTTTATACTGACCATGCTGCGCATGGTATTTGTATATTAGGGAGTTTTGTAAATTACGGAAATAGTTTATATCACTGATGTTGGTTGCAATGGTGTGCGTCTATTTGACGTCCAGTGACGTCAATTGCATTCATGTTATTCATGTGACGTCAGTTGCATTCATGTTATTGCGACGTCAGCACTTTTATATTAGTTTCACTGGTGTCCAGTGACGTCAATTGCATTCATATTATTCATGTGACGTCAGTTGCATTCATGTTATTCATATGAAGTCAGTTGCATCATGTTATTGCGACGTCAGCACTTTTTATATTAGTTTCACGTATACGTGGCCTATAGAAGTAGATTGATTTGTAATGGAACTAATTTATATACTCGTGACGTCAATTGACGCCATAGCATGCACCGCATTAAGGTTTTTTAGCTCACCTGTCAAGGTGAGCTTATAGTATAGCCATGGTCCGTAGTCCGTCGTCCGTCGTCCGTCGTCGTCCACACTTTTAAACACCAATATCTCCTAAACCAGCGGACCCATCTTTATCAAATTTTATGTGTAGCATTGTTGGGGTGGGGGACTGACTGCATTAGGTTTAAGGGCAGATTGGGTTGGAACTCTGGTTGCCATGGCAACATATAGCTCCCATAGACTTATAATGGGAAAAACTTCAAAAATCTTCTTCTCTGAAACCATGAGGCCCAGAGCTTACATATTTAGTATCTACCAATGTCTAGTGGTCTCCTACATAAATCCTGCCAACCATGCCCCTGGGGCCCAAATTGGCCACGCCCCGGGGGTCATAAGCTCCCATAGACTTACAATGGAAAAATCTTAAAAAATCTTCTTCTCTGAAACCATGAGGCCCAGAGCTTACATATTTAGTATGTACCAATGTCTAGTGGTCCCCTACATAAATCCTGCCAACCATGCCCCTGGGGCCCAAATTGGCGACGCCCTGGGGGTCATAAGCTCCCATAGACTTACAATGGGAAAATCTTAAAAAATCTTCTTCTCTGAAACCATGAGGCCCAGAGCTTACATAGTTAGTATGTACCAATGTCTAGTGGTCCCCTACATAAATCCTGCCAACCATGCCCCTGGGGCCCAAATTGGCCACGCCCCGAGGGTCATTAGTTCCTATAGACTTACAGTGGGAAAATTTTAAAAAATCTTCTTCTCTGAAACCATGAGGCCCAGAGCTTATCTATTTAGTATGTACCAATGTCTAGTGGTCCCCTACATAAATCCTGCCAACCATGCCTCTTGGGCACAAATTGGCCACGCCCCGAGGGTCATTAGCTGCCATAGACTTACAATGGGAAAATTTTTAAAAAATCTTCTTCTCTGAAACCATGAGGCCCAGAGCTTACATATTAAGTATGTACCAAATGTCTAGTGGTCACCTACATAAATCCTGCCAACTATGCCCCTGGGGCCCAAATTGGCCACACCCTGGGGGTCATTAGCTCCCATAGACTTACAATGGGAAAAATTTAAATAATCTTCTTCTCTGAGACCATGAGGCCCATAGCTTATATATATAGAGCGTGTATCAATGTCTAGTGATCCCCTACTAAAATCCTGCCACCCATGCCCGTGGGGCTCAAATTGGCCACACCCCAGGGGTCATTTGTTTATATATAGCTATATAGCTTAAGAACCTTCAAAAGTCTTCTTTTTTGGAACCATGAGGCCCAGTGCTTATATATATAGTATGTAGCAATGTTTAGTGGTCCCCTACATAAATCCTCCCAACCAAGCTTCGGGGGTCCAAACTGGCCAATCCCCAGGGGTCATGAGCTCCCATAGACTCATGATGGGACTAACTTCAGAATTCTTCTTTTCTGAAACCATGAGGCCCAGAGCTTACATATTAAGTATGTAGCAATGTCTAGTGGTCCCCTACATAAATCCTGGCAACCATGCCCCTGGGGCCCAAATTATCTACGCCCCGGGGGTCATTAGCTCCAATAGACTTACAATGGGAAAATCTTAAAAAATCTTCTTCTCTGAAACCATGAGGCCCATAGCTTATATATATAGCAAGGATCAATGTCTAGTGATCCCCTACTAAAATCCTCCCACCCATGCCCCTGGGTCTCAAATTGCCACACCCCAGGGGGTCATTTGTTTATATATAACTCTATAGCTTAAGAACCTTCAAGAGTCTTCTTCTCTGGAACCATGAGGCCCAGATCTTATATATATAGAGAGTATGTAGCAATGTTTAGTGGTCCCTTACATAAATCCTTCCAACCAAGCCTCTGGGGTCCAAACTGCCCACTCCCCAGTGGTCAGAAGCTCCCATAGACTCATAATGGGAAAAACTTAAAAAAATCTTCTTCTCTGAAACCATGAGGCCCAGAGCTTATATATTTGGTATGTAGCAGCGTCTAGTGGTTCCCTATATGAATCCTGCCAACCATGCCCCTGGGGCCCAAATTGGCCACGCCCCAGGGGTCTATTAGCTCCCATAGACTTACAAAGAGAAAATCTTAAAAAAAATCTTTTTCTCTGAAACCATGAGGCCCAGCGCTTACATATTTAGTATGCAGCAATGTCTAGTGATCCCCTGCATAAATTCTGCCAATCAAGCTCCTGAGGTCCAAACTGGCCACACCCTAGGGGCTTGTTTGTTTATATAGAGCTATATAGCTAAAGAACCTTCAAAAAAACTTCTATGAAACCATAAGGCCAAGAGCTTATGTATTTGGTATGTTGCAGTGTATAGTGGTCCTCTACATAAATTCTGCCAGTCAAAACCCTGGGGTCCAAACTTGCTATAGAATTGCAGCCTGTTTATTAGCTTACCTGAACTGGAAGCTCACATTTTATAACTCAGGTGAGCGGTCGTTGCCCTTGGGCTACTTGTTTTCCATAAGTTATAATGGTAACATTTGGTCGTCATGCGTTTGATTTGCCTTCACTAGATGACGTCATATGGTATAACATCATTGGCGTCATGATGTCAGATCAAACGTTATGATCCCAAATGTGTTAGAAACGCTTATTCAGTTATTATATTCTATGGCAAATGGTATTACGCTTAGTTTAAAGGAATGAATTAATACATATGAGAGTTAAATTTTTGGTAAATCAATTTAATGTAGATAGGTTATTGTCTAGATTACTCATGTTTTATGTGGGATATGTCATGGTAATACCTGTTGACGTCAGTATACTTCTCGCCAATGTTTGGCGTCAGATCCTTCGACGCACATGCGTGGTAGGATCTACGTTTCTTCATTGGCGGAAGTAGTAAGCACAATTTTGGCTTTACATCGTGAGCGCGAGTTGTGTCTAGTGACACGGCTGGCGTGTGCACGTTATGCTCGGCATTCGCCGAGGGCGTTGTATGGTATTTCCAAGACAGGCCCAAGTCTTACGTATTGTTATTATGTAGTTACAATGTATTAAGTGTAAGTTCGTTATTTTTAGGCACATCAAGTCCGGCAGTCAGCTGTTAGGGCTTAGAGCCACGTCTCACCTGGAGATTCGATATACGTCTCCAGGTTAATACCAACCCGGGTAGGGGCAGTTACAACGCCGTTTGTGCATGGTTCCTAAGCAGAGGCGGGAAGCACAAAATGTAGGCGGAAGTGGTTAGCACAGTTTTGCCAGATTCTGTGATAAGTTCTGAAGGTCACATCAAGTGTGGGACAGTGTTCGTCCACTAAAGTGTGTTAATATATATAGACTGGTCCCTGGTACGATCCAGGGAGCGACCAGTATATAATCGTGCACGTTTTAATATAAGTTGGTGTTCCTCATGATATATGGACTGGCCCATGACATGATCCAGGGAACGACGAATTGAAGTCTACCAACATAAGGCCTTGTTTTTTTTGTATGAGCTCAAACTAACGTTTTTTTGTCCTTTGTGTTTTCCTTTAGTTCATGGCGCTGAGCCGAGTACGGTGTTGACGTCAGACGGTAATCTATTTGCGTATTGTACGCAAATCGATTACAGATTTGAAACAAACACCTTACTTGGGCCAGCGACATGAACTGATATGTGTTGTATATTATTGTAATTGTGACAGTTGTAAATTGTATTGTTGTATATAGAATTTACATTATATATAAACTTAAAAAGTTCTAACGTTGTTAGAGTTTCCTTGTTAGTGTATTACACTAGTAGATGACCCTTTAACCGGAAGTCACCCTCCGCCGTCCTGGCGACGCATAAGGCTCTACACCCGTGTCGACCGAGTGTAAAACCTTCTGCGTAACAATTTGGTAGTGCATTTGTTCAACTTAGAGCTGTTGAAAATTTGAGCTGTCGGTTTAAACTAGAAAATATTGGTATCACTCTCAGCCAAGATAGAAAGTTTCCCTAAATTGGACCAGGTTTCTTCCACTTCTGAATCACAGTAGGGTATTTCTACTGTCAGATGTTTTGTTTTTTGTGTCTCTTCCAAAACAATCCAAAGATGGATCTAGATTTTGGGGTTATTTTTGAAGAACGAAGGTAAAGGTTTCCCACAGCCTAGGTGGAGTGACAGAAGCCCATGATCTATGAGGTCACTCTATAAAAGGTGAAGTCCACCCCTCTCCTTTTGCTGCCTTTTCCTCCTTGAGTTGAAAAAGGTCCACATTTACTGTTGGGTTGACAGAGTTTTCCAGTCCCTGGCTGCCTGAACATCTTTAAACCTGTGACATTCAACAAGCTTCTTGAACCAGTCAACCACACACCTGCCTAATCAAATAAAAAAAAACGGTAATCTGCCGATTTGTTAAAATTTTGCCGGAATGGCAAAGGACTGCAATATGACTTCATATTTAGGAGCAGTCTTATTTTTTGGCTCAGTAATATCATGCTGTCCGAATTTAAAGAATGATTGCTCTATTCCAAGTGGCTCAGTAATATCATGCTGTCCAAATTTAAAGAATGATTGCTCTATTCCAAGCGGACTGCTGTGACATGACAGGAAAGGACAAGTCTGAGCTGACGGGGACAAAATTTTACGGAAATAATTTGATTTTTCCTGACGGTAGCTGATAACCAGTTAACTGGGCTTTAGATTAAAGCGAGATAGTTTCTGGCCAGGACGGTAATTGCTTTACTTGGAAATTGTAAGACTTAGGATGTATTTCTTATTCATAAGACTTAGACACTTATGGAAATTTGCACAGGAAAATATGGCATTGGAGAGAGCTTTTACCGTAAATTTTTTTGAAAATTGAGACAAATTCCCCCAAAAATACAAGTTTATAAGAAACCGTCCCGGCTTGTTTATAAGAAAGGTCTCACCTGTGACTGAGCAGAAAGCAGGTGGCAGTATTTAAAAAGTAAAGGTTTCCCGTAGCATAGTGGTCATAGGGGCAGTGAGTGATATAAGGCCCACTGAACCTTGGGAACAATATAATTGAAAGGCTGAGCCTATCTCCCTCCTGTCGCTCCTTTAACCATCACAGATTTGAAAACAATACCCATTTACTGCTGGGATGCCAGAGAGTTTTGCAGTGGCTGGCTAGGGGGATTCGAAGCTCTGACCTTAACCATAACTGAGCCCTCTAGCCACTTGACCATCACAGCACCTCTGTAGTAGCTTTGGTGGTATATAAACTGTTGAGTTTCCTATGGTTTACTGGCAGTTCTGTTTCTGACAGCATTCAGTAGGAGAGAGACATGTAAGGGCAACAATCTCCATCATTCCAGCACAGTGACCTATGCCATTCAGCCAGAGAACATATTTCTAGACAAATATCTTTTTGGAATATACCAAAGAAATCTTCTCAAAATGTTTCAAAAAGAATGTGTGCACCTGATGAACAATGAACTTGCAAGTGTCCTGTATAAAGTACCTTTTGATCTTAGTGTTTGCAAAATCAACAAAGTTTTGAAAGCTGGTTTTCATGCAGTAAGGTTGCTCATTTGATAGCAGATTTGGTGGGCTTATCGTAGCTTTCTGGAGAATTTGATAAAATAGTAAGATTCTGGACACTGGACTTAAATTGAAAGGGTGTAATTTTGAGAACTGGAAAAATGACCAAAATGTGGGAAAATTTAGAGTAAATACTAGCAGTCTATGTGGTCCTGGTATAAGTAACAAATAATATAAACATATTCTGTTGTATTTTGTGTTTAAATACTGTAATCAGGTCCCCAGGCAGTCGGACTAGTATTGAACTAAATTTAACCAGAAGAGAAAATCCTGTGTAATTTGTTTTCAAATACAAAGCAATCAGCATCATTGTATGAATTCTGTACTATGTTGAATTTTGTATACCAAAAATCTTCTTTGGCACATCTGAGGCTAACTTAAGTCTTCGAAATTACCGTAAAGCTAATTTGTCAAGATTTCTAATCCTAGTTTGAGCAAAGTGTGGGATGTGGGCTCTTTCCTTACTATCATGTCTTTGGCAAATACTTTTGTATGTGTATTTTATTTTTGATTGTATAAGTTAATACAATTATGCTCTTTCCCATTGCCGTACTATGGCTGAGCCCTGGTAGCTCACTAGGTTAAGTGCTGGCCTGCTGATCTAGCAGTCCTGAGTTTGAGCCCCACTTTAGACGGGAATCTAATCAATCATAAATGGGGTTCCATTGCACTCAGCCTTTCATTATTACCCACCCATTGTCCTGATATGACTGAAATACTGTTAAAAAGGACGTAAAATCGCAACTCATCTGTATGCACAGTTCTGTAAGTTACTTTTTCCCATGATGAGGTACAGCTGTGTATTGAATTCAGATTTCAGGCAAATAATTATAACAATTATAGTTTGCTTCAAATGCACTTATTATTGGGGATGTTTGGCTCTTATTACACAATGTCTGCGGAATAAAATTCTTTTTGAGCAAAAAGGAAGTAAAATTCTTTTTCTCTGTCACTGACATCCACTTCGCAAACTGTAGTTATATAAAATATTCAAACAAAGAAAACATAGTTCTTCAGCTATAAGAGTTTCCCAGCCTGCTTCTCCATCTCCAAAAAAGATTCCAAGTCTTGTGTTAATAATTTGTGCCATAAGATAGGATTTCTCTTCCAAAACAATCCCAGAAATCTAAATCTGTCTTTAAGACAACTTTGGAGTTGTTTAGGAAGGGAATAACTCCTTTTATCCCCCAACGGAAAGGTTTGTCAGGGGATATAGTGATGAGCCTGATGTCTGTTCATCCATCAGTCTGCCTGTCCATTCGTATGTACGTCCATCCACCTGTTAACATTTTCTTGTTCGCTCCATATAGTGAATACCCTTTGGAATTCATAATTTTCAGATATGTAGAACAGGTCATGATGATGTGTCATGTGCAAGAGTGGCAACTCTTGCTTTCTTACTCTTTGAGTTATTTCCCCTTGGTGCTTTTAGCTGTGATTTTGTGTCTACTCCATAACTTGAATACCCTTTGAAACATTTTCATGATACTTTACACATACATGGAACAGGTCTTGATGATGTGTCATGTGCAAGAGTGGCAACTCTTGCTTTCTTACTTTTTGAGCTATTTCCCCTTGATGGCTTTGGCTGTGATTTTGTGTTTGCTCCATAACTTGAATACCTTGTGAAATATTTTCATGATACTATACAGATTTGTAGAACAGGTCATGACAATGTGTCACACACAGGAATGACAACTCTTGCTTTCTTACTTTTTGAGTTACTCTTGATGGTTATAGCTGTGAAGCATGATGACAATATATTATAATTACCGGTAGTTTTTTGAAGTGCCCCCTGTTTACTAAGGCGTGTGTGGCCTTTGGTTGGGGATGTGCCATATCCTCTGATGGCTATTTTTTTTATAGCCAAATAGATATATAATTAGATATTATATAGATATATAGAGTTTATAACCAAATATTTACTTTCTCAGTGAATTATTGAAAAGCCCTATGGTTAACCATTATATCACGGGTACTTTAATAATTACATCGGTTCACGCGACCTTACATGAGGTTAAGTGACATCAAAATAAACCATGGTTCTCTCCTATCTGATTAGACGTAGGCGACGTTATGACGCTGTTAAGGCTGATCCGCTGTTATTAGAAAATGTTTTATAAATGTTTTTCTGCTTCAGCTGTAGCCCCAATGCAAGTTTGTGGTCAATTTATAGAAAGAAAAGAATGTATATACATGTATAAGCAATGAACTTGATTTTTCTGTTGTTTATCCAAGTATAAACTACATTGGGTCGCTAGCAAAGTTTACATAAACCCCTTTGGGGTTCACTTACTTTGTACGTGACCCAATGTAGTTTATACTTTGATTAACACCAGAAGAATGAAATTCAGTCCTTAAATTGTAAATTTACCCAGGAGCTGAGACATCTCCCCACAACAGCAAATGTGACAAGAATTGAAAGAGAACTTGATATCACTAAATGTAAGATAAAACTTCAATGGCTCGACTAGGCTTGGGACCATGAAAGTTAGTTACAGCCAAAGGTAGTTCCAGCCCTCTATGGTTAGTTTCCATATAAATTGACCTCTAGAGACCCAAGAACGAGTTCTAGCCAGGCATGGTAAAGGAGCCAACAGGGTTTGAGCCATTGAAGTTCTACTGTAGGTGTGAAAGCTTAGAGTTTGGGGGTCCCAAACTGAAATATCATTCTCCAGAACTGGGCGCACCAATCCCTTATATGCTGACTCTTTAATATCTTGTGGACATGCCACAAAGTCACATTTGTTGAAATGGTGGCTCCAGGATCCAAAATGGCCCTGCCACGGGGGGTTTTGGGTTCCCAAAAAACATACGGTCTAAAAAACCTTGTTCACCAGAACCACAAGGCTTAGATGCTTGAAATTTGGTATATAGCATTGCCTAGTGGTCCTTTACCAAGTTTGTTCAAATGATTGCACCAGTGTCCAAAATGGCCCTGTTCAAGGAATTCTGCCATTGTCCTGATTGACAATTCGGTACAGGAAATCAGCTCAGTTCAAAATAGGGAAAAGTAAGCCAATTAATATTTTTCTCCCTGGGCTGTGAGCTCTGTACGTATTCAGCAAGTTTTTTTGCATGACTTCCTTGCTGTTATGTAAAGAACAATGATGAAGCACTTTACACAGAAGCTTGAAATTTGATTTGCATTGGGGCTGTAGAACAAATGTAAAAGATCAAGTAGAAATAAATAACTTCTGATACTGTTTAATATCTTTGCTTAGTTCTCACAGCAGCTGCTTTAATTGGTTAGGTGATATATGGAACTATTCCAGGAAGTCTTGGAGAGTAAATATTGGTGAATATCATTAGATGAAAGCCAGACCATGTTGCCCGGCATGAGGAAAAACAGTAGTTGGTGTACACGAAGAACATTGAATAACACTACCCTGCACATCTTCCCAATCTGGATAGGGATTTTTGCTCTTCAACTTTTACGGCTGATAGGTGTAGTAGAAAGTATTCATGAGAAGGCAAAGACTCTGATAAGATTTCACCAATGTGCTGTCCAGTCTGAGCATGTGCTGTTTTCGTGTGCCGTCCTGTTATAATCTCTGGGCTGAGCCTCATTCTAGATCTTGTTTCTTTTTGTCTAGCTGATTGTGCAACACGAACTTAATAGAAAAAGTGTCAGAAAACTGGAAAACCTGCTTACATAAATGTAAATGTCAGCTGCCGGTGAGATATAGAATCATATGTCATCTCTGATTGAATATCATAGTACATTTGTAATTTAGGTCACTGGGTAGGCAGAGAATCCCTTTAAGTGTGAAGTAATGGTCAGAAAGTGTTTGAATTGTACTGTAGGTGAGAATACCGCATTTATTCAGTTATTATTCTGGGTTTTTTCCTTCCAAAATGGTCTCAAAGATTGAGATCCATCTTGTAAGATGGATCTCAATCACTGAGACTGTTTTGGAAGAGGAAGAACCCATTGTTCCAAAACAGTCCCAAAGATCTAGATCCATCTTATAATGGGTTTACCCCTTCCAAAACAGATCCATCTGGAGCTTTGAGATTGTTTTTTGAATAGAAAAAAAAAAAATTTACAGCTGAATTACACAAGATTGATTTACGTAAGTCCTGTCTTGTAACCGAATAAAACTGTACCTGAATAGGTAAGGATCTGTAGTATACAGTGTGTCTCACAAAGCATGTGGCTCACATAGCAATTGTTTAGAAGGTGTGAATAGATCAGGTTAGGAAGATGTGAATAGGTCAAGTTTAAGGAAGGTATGAATAGGTCAGGTTATGATAGGAAGGTATGAGTAGGTCAGGTCAGAAAGATGTGAAATAGTCAATAAACTTCTGAAAGGTTGAAAATCTATGACTAGGAAGGTCAGGAAACTTTACAATGATTAACCTGTATAATTGTGAATAGGTATGAAGGTCTCAGAAGGTCAGAAAATTTCAGAAAGGGTTATGCAGGAGTAGGGCTTCTACGTTTACAAAATATTGTAAACGTTTACACGAGCGCTAGAAAACGAAACGATGCCGTTTAAACGACCATTACCGTTGAAATTTTATTCTTAGTATCGGACATCTATTAGACGCCCCCCATACCTTATAATTATTATAATTATGTTACCACTGTGTCATCCAATAATGCTCTTTCATTTTCGGGGGGTCAACTCGAAGTTTACAATAACCGACGGTATTAAAAAACGTATTTACTATTGACCAATTTCCGACGGCAGCAATTATTTCCGCCGTATTGGATAATTACATGGATTAGATTAATTTTATAAAACATGGCACATAATTATCATGTTAATTGATACTTACTGTCAACGTTACAAGCTGCAATTATCTCACTTTCGCGGTAAGCTTATCCTGTGAAACACAGGTAATGAGGTATTCCTAATTTTTTTTATTGCACAACACGTGTTGTCGGCAGACATAACCTTGCCTTTGATCTGTACCTTATACAATTAGCTGCCGATTATGACATAACAATTTTCTGGCAAAACGTGTACAGGTCATGCTTTGCGTAAGGTACACAGAAGTTAGAAAATAAAGATTTTAATATTAGATGTTTCTGAGGACGCCGTCAAGTACAGTAAGATTGACTATTGACGACTGTATAAGATATTATATAACTTGGTGGTGGTTTACCGGGTGTTCAGGTTCGGTTAAACGATGTATGAATTTTGTAAACGTTTAGCACATATACACGAACCGTTACCGTTTATCTGTGTAAACGTAGAAGCCCTATGCAGGAGCATGTGAAAACATTAGAAAATCTGTGAAAGGGCCTGGAAACAGGGGCCAAGAAGCCTATCAGATCTGTTAAAGGGTCAGGAAGCCTGCAAAAGGTCTGACAGTCTATAGAGGTCAAGAATTTTGTCTGCAATGCATATTTGCAAGCCAAAGGTACTAAGTCCTCTTTGTTCCTTAAGCACTTGCACAAGGAACAAAGTGGACTTGGTACCCTGGCTTGCAAAAGTGTGTGCAACGTGGTCAGTAAGCTTAATTGTGAATAGTTTTCATATTTCTAGATAAGAGGAAGTATTAGGTGATAATTAAAGATAATTTTTGTTAATTCTGCTCGAAAACATATGTTGTGACCTCTCATCTGAACCGTCTCAACGAGACGGTTCAGATGTGGGGTCACAACATATGGTTTCAATGAGAAATAAGAAAATTATCCCTAATTATCATCAAATACTCCCTCTTATCTAGAGCTCTGGGTTTGCATCACAGAATAAAAATAAGTTCTATATTTCAGGACGAGGTATCCAGCTGGTGCAACGGAAGAAAACTATTTACCCTGAATGGAACACCTGTTTTGATGCTCACTTGTACGAGGGGCGTGTTGTTCAGATGGTTGCCATGGAGAGACCAAACCGGTTCCTGGCTGATGTTACTGTCAGTGCAAAGGCTCTTGCTGACAAATGTTCAGAGTCCAATATATCAACAGTTTGGGTAAGAAAATAACAGTGCTCCAGATAGGAAGGGGTAACAGGGATATTTTTTCTTATTTCTCCATAAAAACTTCCATTTTGACTCCTCATCAGAACCGTCTGAGTGAGACGGTTCTAATGAGAAGTCACTACATATTTTTTGCAGAGAAATAAGGAAAAATAATCTCAGAATCATCCTCAGTACCCACTCTGACCTAAGGCTCTGAAATAATATATAAGCCACTGCATTGATGAAAACTGCTAGGTGCTGTCTGCCAGAAGTGGGGGTGCCTGGGATGGTCTAGTGGATTGCAGCCTACATTTCCAATCAAGAGGTCATAGGTTTGATCCCTGCTCCGAGTGTCTTTTAGATAAGATTTAAAACTAAGGTTTCTGTATTACTTATGCGCTGATGGGATATTAAAGCTTTGTTCACTCACCCAGTGCTATCTGCCACCAGGGAGGACTTGGATCAGCTTGAGCAACCAGACAGGCACAGTCTGTAAAACTTATAAGATGAATGGGTTCACAAAAACGGTTAAAAAAATGGATGACCTGAAATTTTACTCAACTTATCTTGCTTTTTGTTAGCCTCTGCAAGCCTCTGTGCATAATGTTTTCATGATTTATCCACAAATTTTCACTTATCCATGGCTGTAGTTACCATGATAATTGAAAACAATCAGCGCTTGTAGCCAGGATCAAAACTTTTACATATTTTAGAGGAAATCAGGTGTACGTTCATATGCAGAAACGAAATACTATAAAACATTCCCTTTAATAAGTTCTGAAAAAATCAATTGAAATGTCAAGTTGACAAGAATTGAGTTGTAATCGAGGATAAATTGAAAGAAGATTTCAAGAGCACTAGATCTTTTGATTGCCATAACAAATTAGACTTATAAAAGAAGGTAAATTAAAAAGGAAGTACTTTATCTAGAAAACGTTTGGTTTCAAACAAAAATAGAATCTTAAAGGACTGTAGGTAGTAATATTACATGCACATTTGCTTTTTCTGTAATTAGGAAATTTTAGGACTGAATTTCTAAACTTCATTGTTATTTTCATTAGATTGAAATTAAATATCAGTTGTACTGAAAGAGCTGTGTTAATTAAAACAGATACCTTTGATATCTTATACTCGCTGCATATTTAAAAAAAAAAAATGAAGAGAATAGAAAAAAATGAAAAAAAAAAAAAATGAAGAGAATAGAAAAAAATGAAGAAAAAAAATGAAGAGAATAGAAAAAAAACAAACATACAAAAGCCCATGGGTGACTATTGGAGATAAAATTGCAACATTTTAGCCCATTGCATTCTGGGTATTTTTTGTCGTTTGCTGAAATTGTCGTCTGCATAAAAAATCAAGAATATTTGAAAATATTGGTCTAACTAACTCTTGTAGAAATGATGTCGAGGCAGCAAACAGTTTGGATCTCAGATCAGGCCCTACATTTGTGGGGCCTTATCTGAATCAAATCTGTTTGCCCAGGTATCCCGAATAGAATGGGTTAGTCTCTTGAACCTCAGTGGTTTATGTGTGGGAGACAGTGGAATCACGGTCAACACGAGGTTTAAAACTCAACGTTAATTACAGAATTTAATCTGATATTTGAGAAATTATATCGGTGAATTATCTCTGATAAACACAATGTTGGAGGGCAGATTGCAAAAATTATTCAATTCGACAAGTTGATTAATACTTGAGTGTGCCTTACTGTACACTTGTGTTAATACTGTGATAATTTACCTGTAAGGAAAAGATTATTTCGATTCTGATGTTATACAGAATGAAATACAAGATTTTGCCATGTTTTCAAGAACTGTTGAGAGGCAGGTGTTGCCAGAAGTTAATTTTACATGCCACATCATCTGCGCTTTGCAGGCCCTGATTTTAGCAATGCTCTTTATCACAGATTTTCACATGACCCCACTTCCTATACTTGGACTGGAGAAAGTGTTCACATGATTTAGAATGTTGTATAATTTTCAGTTGGAACTGAAGCCCTCCGGAAGATTACAGTGTCAAGTTCGATACTTCACAGAAAATGAAGGTAAAAATACTCCTTAAATATTTGTTTGAAAAACTCTATGTAATACTAATAATTATAGTGCAGTTCCGTGTTTGTACGGATAAATGGTTGCAAAGTTGCAGGCTTGATAATAATTCTGAGGTAATATTATGCCTTAAAGCGCCAAAAATGAAAAATTGTTGAATTTGCAAACAGTGTAAATCCAGGTGAGATGGCTTATAATGAGCCACCTCATCTGGATCTACACTGTTTGCCCTACAGTCTTTGAATTCTCAATATGATATAGCTTGGACAAAACATTTTTCGAAATTTCTGCAGACGTAAATTTTGTCGTCTGCTTTTTTGCGCTTTAAGTGTTATTATGTTCATTCCATGTAATAAACCACATTGTGGTCCATTGTTGGAACGGTGGCTAGTTCAGACTGTTCCAGTGACGGATCACCACATACATTTTTCTGGAGAAATAAGTTGTTTCAGGAATTGTTATCAAATAGCTGCCTATTTGAAGTGCCAGTTTGTTATGCTTTTCTTTTAGTAATATACAGAATGCCATTAAAATATAACAAATAACATTCAGTATTGTATTTGCTGTTACGGCTACCCTAGGGGCATTGTATGTTTCATCCAGGGATCTGTTCTTGGAAAGTTTGTTAGCACTAAACCAACTAGAATGCCAGGAATGGTTAGTTATGGCTCTGGTCTGTTAACAAATCAACAATATCATAGGTAATATTTCTGTCATTGAAATTTGTAATTATGCAGAAGGAATATGGCAAAACCTGACAAAATAATGTTTTACCGCCATAAATTGACTATATGATGCCAGAATGAATCCTAGAAATCTCTATCTGACGTACAAGACAGGTCTCTATTTTTGGGACGGTTTCGATTATTAATTTACCATAATATTTTCTTCCATCTGTGACTTTGGAAAAACCCATTTATCCTCTTTCTGCACAATTCTGTAAACTGGAGGCAAGTAGTGCAGATCCTGATCAGACCTCCTGATGAGCAGCCTTATCTGAGTTGGCATATATTTTGCTTAATATGTTTACCAAGACATAATAGTAACCTCTGGGACTAACAGTGGGGAAATAGGGTAACATTTTAATGGCATTCTGAAAGTGTGTTATTCTGTGCCTGTAACAAGGATGTGTCTCCTGTCAGTAATAACTTGATATATAGAAACTTTTCTTCATTTCTGCAAATGTCACGCTGTCATGTGTTTATGAATGTGTCTCGTTTGAATGGCAATAAAGAAACATTGCGAATAAAGACTTGAAATTTTAACCAAATTTGAGGATAATAGAAGTTTATGGTTGCATTGCGACTGATGAATAGTTTCTTATAATTGCATGCATGTCTTTTTCTTCTTGTATTTTGATAAGTTAGGAAAGATTTGTTGTCATCATATATCTATATGCCTGGTTTGTTAGAGAAGTTTCACTGGTTGCTGATTAAAATTAACAGCCTGTTTATACACAGCCTGATCAAATGAAAAACTTTTGCTCACAACATAAGACAGTATGAGATGACTCACATTGGACCATCTAATCTTACTCTACTTGGTGTCATTTCACATTTCTTTTAGTGATTGATATTTCAAAATCTATGTTTTATATGTTCCACATTCAGACACAGACTTGGTTCCCTGTAAAAACAGAAGCCAGGACCCTTCATTAGGGCTGGGATGGGGAGAGAATTTTTACCCGGGTACCGGAATCCCTATTACTGGCGGATACCCGTCACCATAGTATTTTGAGCATATTCACTGTTAGAAACTACATGTTAAGATCAAATAATATGTAATGTATCTGTTATTGGCATATGTGTGCATGGGAAGGATACGAAAATGTAGAAATCTCCTGTTATAATATGCAAAAATGGTTTGGCAATATATGATTGCAATTTACAAAAGACAGTCACTCTTAAACTTTGCTTTAATTGCTTTGAATTCTATTGAAAATAAATTATGTATAACATAATAATAAGCATTCGGGTAATGGAAGTAAATTTGTACTCTGGTAATTGGTCTACCAGACCCGAGGTCGGGTACTCGTCCCAGCCCTACCCCTCATTAGGATCCCATGAGCCAGATGGGTCTAATGAAGGGTTACAGCATGTCTTTCATTGAAGAATAATTATGTAACAGGATGGCTTAAGCCCACTATTTTTGACACAAAGGTTTCATGGTTCCATTAAGTGACTGAATTAGAACGGAGTGCATTTGTGAATTCTGTAAAAAAAAACACATACATGCAATTGCAATATAATTCTTCAAATTGTGTAGACCCTGGAAATATCATTTCAAGTAAATGCATACTTGAATTTTGTTTTACACACAACTGATTTTAACAATCTCACCATACAAGTTGAAATTTCTGTGATTTGTGCAGCATCAAAATTTTTGTATTTTATGTGAATTTCTTGAGATGTTGCATACAGCATGTTTATAGTGTAATTAAATGTTGGCTTTCAATGTTTGCAAGATACTTTTAATCTTGTATAATCAATTTCTTGTTCTTCAGATTGTAAACCAACTCATTTTCATATGGAAAAGAATGCAAAAACTTAAACTGAAAAAAGACAAAAATAAGTAAGTCATAAAAAGTGTATGTTTTCTGTCTGGAAGGATTTACAGTATTTATTTCTTGAATTTGATGTAAATTGTAAGTGTTTCTGACAGTATGACTTGCTCTTTTACAATCATTAAAAAACCATGAGTTTGTCATGGTTACAAATAATTTAAAGCTGTTTTTGCATTATTCATTAACTGTCTTGTCTTTGTGATTTGTGTCAGAGACTTTTCCAACTCAAAATCACAAAAAAATTCCTGCGATGAAAGACTGCCCAATTGATTATGAGTTGGTTGTC
Organism: Ctena decussata; assembly: GCA_963989385.1. NCBI lineage: Eukaryota > Metazoa > Mollusca > Bivalvia > Lucinida > Lucinidae > Ctena > Ctena decussata. The sequence continues at coordinate 626,230 of OZ022507.1, read as the reverse complement.
AGTACTTATGTAACTAACATTTCTTAGTTGTATGCTCAATGCTTAACAGATGTCTGTTCTAACATGTTTTCAGAAATTCGCAATAGTACAAGACCCAAAAAAGGTATTATTTGAGTTTTTATTTGGTTTGGAGGTGATTTCACGGGAGTGTAATGATATGACAGGTTCCTAAGGAAGCAATACCTTCAGTCTTTTATGCACCAGTCATTTACCCTTTTATGCACCTATTATTTCTTGCCATAATACTCCACCCTTTAAAAGAAATACCCTTTACCTTGAAGCTGTTTTACAGCACCGTTCCTAGGTTTTACTCCGTCTGTCTAGGGTCAAAAATGCCAAAACACAACAGAGATAGGTTTCAAAATTACCAAATTTTGTCTGAAAGCTTTTCACCAATATTAATCAGAATAAATAGACCTTTCACTTAGAGCTCAGTTTGCCAATTAGGTTCTAAGCTGATGAGATTATTGAAGAAATCCTATATGATGGCCATTGATGTTTGGAAACTGTTACAGACATCAGTAAGATGACATCAGTGAGATAATGGACAAACTTTCTAGTCAACAGGCCCGTCGCCGTGTAGTGAAAACTGGTCCGGCGGAGGATAGTAGCGAGTGCAGAAGGCACGAGAGGGGAGGGGGGGGGGGGAGCACGAGAGGGGGATTTCCCCCTCTTTTAAGGGGGGTTCGGGGGACTTCCCCTGAGAAAATTTTTGATTTATGGGCGTCTCTATGTGCGTTTTAGATGCATTTTTGGGTGCGTTTGGGGCCAAATTTTAGTCGTTTTGGTCACGAAGATTTGCTAGTTAAATACGAAAAAGAACAAACGTTAGACTCAAGATCTTTAACAACTATTTCAACCCTTCTGCGAGTCTCATCAGGCGCTGGCATCAATTTCAGCGTTCAAGCAAAATTAAGCCTGATACAGATATAATCCCCACAGTGACTATATTTGTTTTATTTTTGTTTGTTTTATTTATTATTGGCTTTTTCTCCTAAACAACTACTTCGACCCCTCTGCGAGTCTCATCAGGCGGTGGCATCAAGTTTAAGGTCCGCATTAACGCAAAGGTTAAACCTGATACAGATAGGCATACAGAGATGACAAAGCGCGAGACCTTTTGCTTCATCATAATGGAAGCCACGGCCTACTGTCAAACCACGACGGCTGAAAACTTCTCTGCTCCGGCTTTTATTACACCAAATGTACGTTGTGGGAACCGAAAAGTCTTGGGCTGTTTGGAACAGGCGGTACTTGTATATCCATAATAGAATAACATCATTGACATGGAACTTTCGGTACAGTCTCAGGACTTAGAATGCTCATACATGACATGACATGATCGGTTTTTAACGTTACCAGACACCAAAGGCACATGGAGGCAACGCCGGTGAAACCGGATTAGTTTTTTAGCTCACTGATAGCCATGTCAAATTCTCATACATGTACATTCAAAATGTTTAATACATACTTTGCCGCCCGACATGTCCTTTGATTTAGAATAATTAGAAAAATACATTGAGGGGATTAAAACTTTCTTCTGTTGCGCCGAGAAAAACATGCTGCTGTATTTCGTTTTCATACTATTGTTGGCATACAAAAATCAAAACGAAGAAGTTCTTTAATACATTCTGGATCAAAGAGTTTATCATGTCTTTGATAAATTGTCCTCTGAAAATAAGCCTTTAACGATTATGAAATTAATCAAGCAGGTGTCATTATAATAACTGCATCGTTTTGCACGGTGTGTGACTGCATGTTTTCATACCTTGGCCAGGTTTATTGATGACACGAGCAACGAGCGTCATTGGAATTGCGACACTTTTGATGATGCGATACAATAAAATCACAGGTAAGCACTTAAGAAAAGTCGGCTGAAAAGAAAAAAGTGGTACGGCAGATAGCATACTCGGCACAAAAAGTGGTCCAGCGCTCGCCTGACCTGCCGGACCGGTGACAACGGCCTTGGTCAAGTTGCTACAAAAATGACTGGTGCATAAGCAAAGTGAAGGATTTAGACTTAACCAACCTATGCATATTCACTGTCTACTCACTATATTCACTGCTTTCTGCTAACAAGAATAAATACTGCATAATTTATATCAGAGCTCCAGATTAGGAGGGTATTTAATGATAATTTTGCAGAGCTTAAGATATGAGGGAATGTTTGGTGATGTAATTAGGGATAATTCCAGTCAAATCTGCATAAAACATACATTGTGACCCTTCATCTGAACTGTCTCATCGAGACAGTTCAGATGAAGTGTCACAATGTATGTTTTTTGCTGAGAAGTAAGAAAAATTATCCCTCAGTTATTATTTTAGCCTCTTCAATATAATTCTTATCTAGAAGTGGTTTTACTGAGAGGCCACAACATATGTTTTATGGAGAAATGATCAAGAATTATCTTGAAGACTCTTCTCTCCGTAGCTCTGATACTAGTGTTAGATTGCTTTAGCTTGTAGCTTGCCTCTGAGCCGCACACGACAAAACCTACAGAGTGGCATGTCTGCCCAGCGAAACCTTAGATCAGCCTGGGCATTCGCCCAGTCTGATCAGAGTCTTTGCTGTTGGCATGGAGGTAGGTTAGACCCTTAGCTGCCCTTTAAGCACACAGCAAGACTCTGATGAGATTGGGTGAATGCCCAGCCTGATCTGAGTCTTCACTGGGTGCACATGCCACTTTGTTGGTTTTGTCATATTGCAGCTCCTCTATATTAGCCTGCACTCACAAGAGTTTGAAATTGAATAATAACATTGAATGCTGCCTCATTGGATTTAGCGGAGAAATTAATATAAACTTAATAACCCGATCAAAAGAAATGACAGATAGTTTCCTTCTTCAGCTGTCCAAGACTGACGTCAATCTTCTTGAGGAAAATATTTTTTCTAAGATAATCTAAAAGCCTGATTTGCTATTATATGGGCAAATCCAATAAGCCGGGGCAAATTTTTAATATGATTCAGTGCTAATAGCTAAAACAAGCACCAATTTGCTTAATTTATCCTTGTTACAAAACTTATGAAAAAACTTGTCTTAAAGCATTGTCGAGTGTGATCAGGGCAAAGTAATTTGCACAGACATACATTAAGACAGTATGGTTGGTTTTGTTGCAAACACATTTTCCCTCTGCACATTCTCACAGTGTGTTTGTATGCAATATTATTATACTTCCTGATTTAATAGGTGACTTATCTTGCAGTATCAAAAGATTTCATTCAGATCACCATTTTTAGGAAGAGTGAGCTACAGTATTGACCCTGATCAGAATGTTTTGTAGGAGCAGTCTGATCAGAGGCTACTGTCTACCATTGCTACTACAAATGAGTCACAACATGACAAAACCAACTAAGTGGCATGTGTGCCCATTGAAGATTCAGATCAGCCTGGGCATTCACCCAGTCTGATTAGAATCTTTGCTGCATGCTTAAAGAATAGATAAGGGTCTAAGCTTCCTCAGTGCTGACAGCTAAGACTCTGATCAGACTGGGCAGATGACTAAGCTGATCTGAGTCTTAGCTGGGCACACATGGCACTTTGTCATGTCAGGGCTTATTTATCAAAGAACAATAACTTTTGTTTCTTCCTGTGTACTTCCCTGGACGATGTTGTCCTTCGAAAGTGGGTCTGCTCTTAACCCTATTGCACTCAGAATGGCCAAAACTCAATAGTGTTTTGGCCATTCTGAGTGCAATAGAGTTAAAGACCCTCATTGAAAAGGGAAACAAAAATGGAAATGACAGAGTTGCTTCCCCTTAGGGTGAACTCATTCACTGGTAATAACAGTAATATTTTATCTTCTATGTATGTCATATGAAATCAGAGGAAAAATTGCCTTTAAGGTACTATTTGCTGAGGTTGAAGATGTCTGGTTCTGCACCTGCCCATGTAACCTACCCATTTAATAGTAAAACAAATACCTGTTCAAAAATACAGGGAGAGCATCGGCTATTAGCTTTAAGTGGTGGGAGACCTTCAGGTTTGGTGTATACATGTATATAGGTAGAATTTTGTCGACTACAAATTGTTGATAAGATGTGCATAAGTACTCGCCGAGAGGGTTCTAATGAGGGTCACAATGTTTTTTTTCGTTGAGATATAAGAAGAAATTATCTTTGAATTATCTCTGTTATCCCCCCTTATTATCTTGTGCTCTGTGTTGCTCATGCACAACTATGAGTGTTCCTGCCTCTTGCAAATTTGAGATCTGCGAGCCTCGGTTGCATTTAGAATTTTCAACAGCATGTTTGTGGACATTTCTTCTGCCAACTTTTCCAGATTACCAGAATATTACTCACTTCACTCCAAGTTGCAATATTTTCAACCCTTCCATAAACTTCTTTATCATATGATGTCACAGTTATTTAGTGTGGTGTCATAAAAATTGTATGACCACATATGTAATAATACTTTGGCGTGTACACGTAATGTCATTGACTACGTCCATGTCAAAAATACGTTTTCTTATTGAAATACTAATCATTTTGAAGGTGTTAAAATCCCATTTTAAAGGGTCATATGATAAACTGAATCTTTCACTAAATGGTCATTTCATAATTACGAAACTTGCCAAAGGCTCATTTCATAAATTTCATATGAAATGACCACTCATGTAAGATCCTGTATCTGTGCGAGCACAACGCAAGTAAGTACAACATAGCATGCTGTGGCTTCATCTGGCTTTTAAGCAGTGCTTACATAAGACTGAGATAGGTGGATCGGGGGTCTAGGGGATAACTTTGTGGAGCAGAGCTTACTGGCTGTCCTGGCTAGTGGGAATATGGAAAAATACAGAACTAACCAAGTTAACAATGTTTGGAGAAATCGTTAAGCTGATAAAATTTTAAAATGTAATATTATATATAAGTGCTATGAAGTTAAAGTAAACCATAACATTTATAAGAGCCATAGTAAATTTACTGGTAAAGAAACCGTTTCTTGCGGTTATTATTTCTAGACACTGATGACATAAAAGGAGAAGACAACATTTATGTCTGTGAAATTTCAAAAATGTTTCATCCAACCTGTATCATATTGAAAAATTTAAAGAAATACATGTATGGGCAAACACTATGCATCCAGATGAGATGGCTCATTATGAGCCACCTCATCTGGATCTATGTGTTTTCGCAAATTAACTAGTTTCACTTTTTAGCTACTTATATAGAGGGTTAATCACTGACTGTCAGTTTGAAAATTGAAACAAAATAGGGGAAGGCAACAGAACAGTCTGAGCATGACAAGTAAGTACAAAGTACAGTCTCATCTGGTCTACACATGAGAGGTTATCAAGGATGTCAGCTTTTGGAGCCCTGATCAGACTGCTTTTATTTACAAACATTGCACAGTGAGGTGGAAGGCCATGCCTGCCCTGACTGTATCTTGACTGTTTTGTATATGCCTTTATCACTTTTTCTCAGTCAGAGCCGAAATAGGTTTATTATTAAGATTTCTATTATGTAATTGGATATGAACTGTCGGAATCAGATTAGGCAATGATTTTCCAGACTGGTATGAAAATTGCATTTTTGTAATTAATTTTGGACAGTTATGTGCTGAATCAGAGGTTTTAACTCATTTAGTCACATCAGTCACATTGGCTTATTGCTCAGGGAGGGGCCCTTGTAGCTCAGGGTTCAGCACTGGACTTGTAAAGCTAAAAAGCTAAGCTGACTGAAAAACTTTTGAAAGGGCTGTAAACTGAAAGTCGTCCATCCAAGAAAAAAAAGCCTGTGCAATGGATGGTTCAAAACAGTATGTCAACTACTAGGATCAGTTGCCAGTCCATCTGTTTAGTTAGCATATTTCCAGTATTAGAAAGAAAAAAAAAAAAGAAATACGCAAACAATATAGATCAAGATGAGGGGCTCTTATTTAGCCACCTCATCTGGATCTGGACTGTTTGCCCTGGTTGCCCCCCCGCCCTCCCCCACCCCCACCGCAGCACCCACACTACAGACCACAGATCAAAGGTTTTGCATCCTGTCAGAGGTGAGATTCTGTCCACCTACACAGAGCTCCTTGCACAGAACTTTTCATAATCACTATCCCATTGTCCTGATATGTGTGAAATACTGTTGAAAAGGACATAAAATCACAAGTCATCCATCCATTCTTGTGGTCCAGCAACATTTCTTGTATAGAGATGATTCTAATTTTTGCTCATGTTTTGTAGAAAAAACAAACAGAATAAGACCAAATGAAAAAGTCCACTCTCCATAATTATGACACTTTCAAGCTTGGAACTCATCTCAATTTAGCAATTTACAGGAAGAAAATTGAAAAAAGGCTTGGTAGTCATTAGAATTAAGTTAAAATCAATATTTAAGCACTTGTGGTCTTCTCAATTCAAGTTATTATTCCCAAAGTACTTGTTTGTGGTTGATACTGATAGTTTATTGTTTTATAAGAGCCACAGCTCCAGACATGGCTTAAGTTTGAGGATAAAAAAGGTTTAGGGGAAGGGGTGGGTTACTCACACTCTCCTAAATTTCACAAGTTGATTTTACTGAAGTGATTTTTCACAAATTTCCATGCAGACTGCCAAAAGAATAGAATAATTGAGGTCTTGAATGCACCAGTCATTTGCAAGCCTGGTTACGCCAGGTTTAAGGAGCTGTTGGGAATAGCAGGTCCTAAAGTAAAGCGCAGTGGTTAAATTATCAGATCGAGCTATGCGGTACATGTGGGAGCTTTAGATTGCTTCTCAAAAGTTGTGGCCCCCAACTATTTATTTTTAGCCCTAAGGCGGAGGGTATTTTACAAGGATTTGTTCAGAAATTTGTCCCTGCAGTGCAGGGTATCTACTGGGCCTGTTCAAAGTGAAAAGTAGAATTGACCTCACTATTCTCAAGGGTTGCAAATGACTGCATGGTGCATATTAGGAACGTAGTTGAGTTTTCATTGCAATGCAGTTAAAGTTTTCATCTTTTATCTTTAGTTATGGGGAAGTATAAATTGTTTCTCCTTACTGCTTTTGAAGTCAAAAGCTTTTGAAGTCAAAAGCAAGAAATAGAACTAAATACTTCTGTTTCATTCAGTAGCATTTTGCAGACATTATGTCATTAAGTATAAAATTGTTTCTTGAAGATTTGAGACGGAATCGAACTATCAGAGACAAACAGACAGAGCTGTAATTATGCTAGTGTTTCTTTCTGATCGTTATTAAAAGACATGCAATCACTGCAGCAGTTTAACTCTAGAAATCTCCATAAGGAAATAATTAATAACTATTGTTTCTAATTATAGCAAAACTTCTATGTTGCAAAATACTAATTGGAAATTTCTGGAAAATTCATATGAGGGTTGGTCAATACAAAACTGCAAGTCATAGTTGACTTCTTTGTCTCTGTATAATTTTGACACATTTTAAGGTGAAAAGGTTTGTTTTCAAGGGCAGCAACTCTGCCAGTTTGCTATTTGTCTCCCTTTTCACTGGGGGTCAGCTCCAGAGGGAAAGAATTAACTCCTCTAGAACCTCCATTTCTTAGAGAGTGAAAGACCATATTATGATAATAACTTAGCAGTTTCAGCATCACTTGCTGACCTTGACCTACTTGTCATGGTTCTTTACACAAATCTTTATTATTTATGACCACCCACTGCATTTGACTGTATTTTTAGACAACTAAAATATCTTGTTGAGGTTGAGGTGACAGTTAATACAGAATCTTCTGTTATTATATTGTTACCACTACTTCAGCTGTGTTTCTTGACCGTGACCTACTTTTTCTCTCTGTTTGAACATTTGCATCTTCCCACATTGTCATTGATTGTGCCTTACCTTACACAAGTCTAAGCTGCACCTCCTTTTTAAGATATTACTGCAAATATAATAAGTCTGCAAAATAATGTTCCAGAAAGTAGAAGGAAGTTTTGATTAAAGGGAATATTTAAAGATAAATTATCTTTGGTTGATTTGATTACATAAAAAAAATCAGAAGGGTTTCAAAGCCATATTTCATTTCGATAACATTTGCTATTAGTTCAGGTCTATGTTCAAAATTTAAAAGTTCTTCCTGTTTGAAATAGTCAGTGCACAGAATATGAATATCATATTACATAATCTGAATAACACCATGAAAACAGGTAAGATTTAAAAAATATATTTTACGATTGTGATTGCAGTAAAAGAGAGCAATATTTGCAACACTCTAGGGCCTAGTTGTTCAAAGCATAGTTAGTCACACTATACTCATAAAATCAAATGTGCTCAAACTTTTTCTGCAGAAAAAAATGTGAGGAGCTTTAGCAGTGCAGAAAAGCTACTCACATTTTTTTGACAGAAAATGGCAATAGTTTTGCATACAGTAGCCTGAAAATTTAGCATCTTGGTTAACTAATCACATTGTTAGTTTTGGACATCTGGGTCCTGATATAGAGATAGGTGTTTTGGTCATTATAATTAGATATTTTCTTTTCCTTTTTCATATTACATTGATAAATTGTACACTGTCCCACATTAGGAGCACCTCAGTGAGATGTTGTTTGGATGAGGGGCCACAGCATGGATTTTTACAGAGAAATAAGCATGTATCCCAAAATTACAATCAAAACCTCCATGTATAAAGCTCTGAAATTTGTCAGGTCATGAAATGGGCCGCACTTACATAACTGTGCTTTGGTTTAAACACTATTTTATTTGCATAATAATCATATTATGTACAACAAATACAAGTACAAACAATACAAAAATCATACAAATGGGATTCAGAAGAAAGTCCAAGGACTTATTTAAATCTGTATCCCAAATAACTGTGCTTTATTTCTGGAGAACACTGAAAATGCGAAATCAGTTTGGACATACTTGGTACTGAAAATGGACTTGTCCAAATTATAATGGCAGAAGAATTCACTGAGGCCTAAATGGGTTGAAAACAACTAAAATACAGCCAACTCTCGATATCTCAATGTCAAAAATTGTCCCAAACTACTGATCTCTTGAAGTAAATTTTCTGTTCCAGAAAATTTACTTTGAGATATCAGTAGTTTGAGACAACAGGGGATGAAATGTAAATAAAAGCAAGAAATGTGTCAAAGTATATTCTTTGGTACTGTGAGATATCAGTGTTAGATATATCGAGAGTTCACTGTAACTAAAGCTACTGGGACATGTATTAAACTTTATAGACTGGAAACCAGTTATTGGGACATATACAAACAGTGCAGACCCAGTTCAGACACTTCTGAAGGTAGCATCTGATCAGGATCAACACTGTTTGCTTTCAGGATTTCAATGCAAAAACAGAAACTCTTAAAACTAGAAATAGACCCATCCAGATGCTAGGGATAGATAGACAAGTCCACTGGTCAAAAATATGTTAATTTCCATCTAGTCTGTTTGCCTTTTAAAGTTATCAGGAGATATTCTATAAATCATACTTTCAACTGGCAGACAGTGCAGGTCATGATCAGTCTGTTCCCATACAGGAGCAGTCTGAACTGGGTTGGAACTTTTTCCTGTGGCGATCCTATATCAAAACTTGGGTTTTTAAGCTAGTCAAGCTAGTTTCAATTTTGAGCTCTCATATGAATAACACAGACTAAACATTGACTAGAAACCTGCAAAAGATGAACCACTTAAAACTGAAGTCTCTCTTAAGAATGATGTCTGAACTTGAAGAAGATCACTTGATTGGTTTGTTTTATCATGTTGAGTATTTATCATTATCTGTCTCTTCAGGGGGAGAATTTATAGTTTCTACCTGTTCAGTTAATGGCAGTTTTTTGTTGTTTTTTGTTTGTTTTTTCTTCTTCTTCTTTTACTTGGTAGTTTCTATTAAATGTGTCAGTCTGCAATTATGGTATCTTTTTCAGATTCGGAATGCAAGTCTACGTATCTAGGGCTCTATCTTAAGGTTTTGATAGTGTGTGAAGGGAGGTAACTCCTTAAGGTCTAATATTTTTGACAGTAAGAGCAACATTTCTTGATGGCAGTGTTGCACAGGCTACTGTTAGACTTCCTTAATGTGGAAGCGCTACTACTTTTGTGTTGATTAATTTGCGCCATAATTTGACTACGTGGAAACCATGGTTTGAGCTAAAAGACTGATAGACCTAAATGTTTTCCATAATCTCGAGTCAGAATGTCTGATTTTGTATTTCTAGAACAAATCCCAGAGAACAGTACTAAAGGAGGTGGGGGCATTACAAGAAGACGAGGGGCCATCAAGCAACAGAAGGTTCATGAGGTCAGAGGTCATCAGTTCATCGCTAAATTTTTCAGACAACCCACATTCTGTTCATATTGCAATGACTTCTGTTGGTAAGTTGTCAGCTGATATAGTCTCTCCAGCAACTAGCAGAAGAGAGACATACATATCACTTTCCTGGTGTTGGCATTGGTGGCAAAAACCTTTACAAAGTTTTCTGGCTTAGCTCTGTTTTGTGATACTGCACTGACAGGGGAGACAAGAGAATTTTTGTTTTACATATTCAGAGAACTTTCAGACTGATTTAAGGTGACTGGGTACACTTTCACAGGAATCAGCTTTGCCATTTTCTATGTTGCCTCTTTTCCTACATGGGGAAGGGTCAACTCTAATGGGAAAGAAATTGCTTCATCAGGAGCAAATTCTTACCTTTAAGAGTGGACTCCCGTTTTTAAAGTGTTTCATCATATCATCCAGGGAAGCAAAGAGGAAGTCAAAAAAGTTGTTCCTTGTCATGAAAATGATGGAAACAAACAAATAGAGATGTACCCATACTTTCTAAGATTCTGATTGCATCAATTAAGACATTTTAGTTCATACTGTACATACATCAGGTTGGGTATGTCTTTTACTTCATATTGGTCAGATTGGGAGATGTTGCTAGGTAACTTTCCTTCTAATTTGGATAATAGTAAAGCAAAGGCCTACTTTGCTTGCATTAGTTGTGGGTGGAGGTTTGTATTTTTTTTCTCCCACCTATTATTTCTCTTTTCTTTCTCTCTCTCTCTCAGGGAGACTGCCTGATATATACTGAAATACTGTCTCAAAGGGCCGTAAACCCAAAACAGCCAACCAATCATGTCTTGTACTTATTGTAGGACTCCAACTATTAGTCTTGACTTTAGACAACCTGCACACAAAAAAGTTTTTTTTTTGCATTCAAATCTCACTTTTGTGATTTCAAAAGTGCCTTCAGTGGAATCTCTATCAAAACTGTATGCATTAAGTGAAGAAAATTTCCTATAGATGTTCAGTTACTAGTATGATCCTTAAAAGTGCTGAACTCGTGTGCTAATACATGCCAATATGTCTTTGTCAGGCTATTATGCATTGAGCCGAATATGAGCCACTACCTGTTTAAGACTTGTTCCTTCTTTTTTCAGGGGGTTAAACAAGCAAGGCTATCAATGCAAAGGTAAGTCTACTTGCCATCAATGTTTTGTTATCAGGTATAAAAGCTGTTTGTCAATGTTGATATATAGTGAAATTTATTGCAAAACATGTTCAACTGCTGCTTTGAAACATTGTGAATGAAAAAAAGCAGAAAAAAGAAGAAATAGCAAATGAATGCATTCTTTGTAGTTTATGAAAATTAAGTTAATGTAAACAGCATTATTGTTGGACTGACCTATTGCATTTAAAGTCAAAGTTAACAAGCAAGCACCGTATGAAAAACCAGTATGTTTGTCCTTGAACTGTAATATATTACTGTTGAGAGAAAAGCTTTGCGGTTGCTCCTTACAGATAACAAATTAATGCAAAGTTGACCAGTTGTTAATTGCAGTGCCAAAATAGACTATATGGGTGCTCAGCAGACTTGCATCAGCAGACAAGAAACTGTCTTTTGATTGACTGAAAATTGAGAAACAGTATTAAATGGTTTATTGGTTACCTTTATTATTCCAGTGTGTAACTGTGCAGTACATAAAAAATGTCACGAGCAAATCTTGGGAAACTGTCCTGGCAGTGCCAAAGACAGCAGAGAAACCAAGGTGAGTCATGGCACAAATATAACACATTTGGGATGGCTGGATGACATTCGGTTTTATGGCCCTTTCAACTGTATGTAAGTCATATTGTTTAGATGGATGGATGATAATGGAAAGCTGTGTGCAGTGAAATCCTGTTTACAATGGAAAAGAATTCTGCTCCCAGGGGGGTTCGAACCAGGACACCTAGCTTAGGAGGCTAACATTTTAATGATCTACCAGGGCTCCTAACAAAATTAGGAGTGGAAAAGTTAGGAAATTCTAAACATCAAACAACTACATTTAACAGAATGGCTGAGACAGTTTTACTGGTGTCCCCCAATAGATGTTTGGGGAAATAAGTGTGATTTTTATGACCAAATCAAAGTTTATTTGTTGTCCAAGTGTTACAAATGTTCTTAAGGTGGAGATCAGCCTCTTTTTGTTGCAATCACATTACCCAAGTATAGGGATTCAGCATTTCCTTACCTTATTTTCCAGTTTTCCCATTGTCTTTTGTTATTGTCTTCAACCCTGCTCAGAAACATTTCATTGAACTCAACCCTAGACTAGAAAATGATCCTGTCTGAAAATGTTCATGCATTCGGTAAGATTTTTCAATATAAAACTATTTATTTATTGGCAAACCACTACAAAAAGAGAAAAAGAAAGAAAAATAAAAAAGCAGAAGACACTTTATTGAAAATAATTTTTTTTTTTCTTTTTATATATTTCAGATGTTGACGAAACGATTCAATATAAATGTACCACACAAGTTCAAGGTCAACAATTACATGTCACCAACATTCTGTGATCATTGTGGGACGATGTTATATGGGCTCTTTAGACAGGGACTCAAATGTCAAGGTAAAATTTAACTTTTTTCTGTGTAGAAAGAAGCTAGACCTTTTCTGAAGTAAAGAAAAACAAAAATAAATGAAATTAACAGTGCCATAAGGGTCCACTCATGCACACTGCAAAGACTTAAAAAAAGTGTGTGTATTGATCAAAAAGCAAACAACAAAATTTACCTCTGCAATATTTCAAAAGTGCTTTCTGTTCAAAGTAAATCATATTGAAAATTAAAAAAAAACAAAAAAACAAAAAAACAGAGAGCAAATAGTAGGGGTCTAGATGAGATGGCTTATTATGAGCTGCCTCATGTGGATACATGCTGTATGCAAATTGAACTATTTTCATTTTTGGTGCTTTAAGTGATAACATATCAGTCTTCACATTTCTCTGAAGCAGAGAACTTTCTTGCAGACTAACTGAAATGGCATTTTTGCATATACCATAGGGTACTTTTATATTTTGACACTGGAAAGTCATTCATGTAAATTCTGTTAGACATTGTCTGCAATATTGACTGTAAATAGCTATGCACAGAAGCTCTTGTATGAATTTCACATGAATTGATCATGTCTGTACGATTCTGTTTCATATGACTCCTTTAAATGGGATGTCATTGCCTTAAAAGTTGACACTGTTTCAGTAAAAAACATAATGTCACAGACATCATCATATTATGCGCCAATAATCAAGTGTTATGTAAACGTGGTTTTACAACTTTTATGACATGAGGTTAGCCACTGAATATCAACAATTTTATATGACAAAGTATTGTCTGGGTGGCTACTAAAGAGCACTCTTGGCCAAGTTGTTCAAAGCCTCGTTAGCTTAATAAAGTCACTAGTTAGTGATATGTTAAAAGTGTACTCCCTCATTTTTCTCACCAGTTCCAAAATAAACAATTTTACTTATTTCGTTAGCTGATTTATAATCATTTCTAAATCCATTACAAAAATTCAGAAAAAGAGTTTCAGTTTAATATATTTTTTAATCAAAATATAGTTTTAAAATTGAAAATGTAAATGAACACTATCGTCAGCCCATAGAAAAGTCGATACCACACCTTACGGTCGCATGACGATACCTAAGTATTTTCTGATTTGTGCACAGGCTAATGACGTCAGAGCAAATTAATTCTATCCAATAAGGCGATTTTGGCCGCGGACCGCATTTTTATAAACTTTATTTTATTTCTTGTTTTAAATTTCTTTTCACAAAAAATGATCTATTGTCAAATGTTTAAATGGGCCATTTTGAAGTAACTGTGAAAATATTTCATGGAAACATTTTTGTAATCATAAACAACAGACGTAAATCTTTAAGCCTTCTAGAACACATAAAATCAAAGGTGTCCATATTTTTTTGCGGAAAATAATGTGAGAAACTTTTGCACTGCAAAAGTTTTCACATGTTTTTCGCAAATAATGGTAGCAGTTTTGCATATAATACATGGACTGTCTCATTAAATAACAAAGTGTCCGCTTTAACAACTAGGCCCAGATTATTAGAGTAAGTAGTTTTCCAGCTCATCTTGTATATTTCAGTATGTGGTGTAAACTGTCATAAGAAATGTGAGAAGTTTATGCCAAACTTGTGTGGTGTGAATCAGAAACTATTACAGTCAGCATTGCAGCAGGTCGGCTCTGGTCTCGGGTCAGAACGGAAAGAACGGGCATCACCTGGCAAGTCTGCAGATGTAGGTATTTGAGACGGTAACATAAGACACAGATCAGCCCAGGCAGCTGTATAAAGTTGCTCAAACCTTTTATAGTTTGTGTATCGACATTATTGGTGACTCCATATCTATGCTACAACTACTACTACTATGTCCTATCGACAGTGTTCGAGGTTCGCCTTTACAGGTGGTGAAGATAACAGATAACAGCAGCCTCTGTCATTGCAGCCTGTTTTTGCTACAAAAATAATTCAGATGTTATGCATCAAACTATAGTGGTAATTACTGCAAGCAAAATACGTTATCCAAATAAAGCCCAAGAATGGAAAATGTGGGCCAGGCTATTTTAAATGTCAATAATTACTGCTGAACTAGAAATTTTTAGTGGGTTCTCAGCATTCTGTTTATCTCAGTGCCTTTGTGACTCTGGTCATATAGAAAAAAAGAGTCATTTTACGTAAATCTGCTCTAGATATTGTCTGCAATATTGCCAGTAAATTGCAAATCTGTGGAGTAAGTGAATCAACCAGTTCAGTAGCACTTTAATACCAGCAACTGTCTTGCAAAGGTTCTCAGAACAGAGAAATGATAAAGTTTGTGTACTTTACTGGCTGTAAATATTGAGACTGAAGCACATTATTGAAATGGTCTCGACTTGGACCTCAAAAGGAACAGTCTGGTCTGACTTGCAGATTTCCATTAAGTTAAGAACTTTTTCACAAACCACTGTTACGAACAGATTCAAAATTTAGTATAATATAGTATAGTTCTGGTTAAAATGTCTTGGTATTGGTAGAAACAATATTATATTCAATATACTCTACATAAAAAATATGTATAAATCTTTACATGACATAGCAAAATACAGTAGAATGAAATGGATACAAAAGTATGTCATTGACTTATATAAAATCTGTCTCAATAGAGTAGTTAATGTGTTTTCCTTTTTCTGAACTATTTAGGAAGAAGGGTCTGATGAGGAAGGTTATGAACAGGTCTGGGAGAAAGAGAATCGGGACCGACCCCCACCCCCACCACCAAAGAAGAGGTTTTCTCCAGATATGTTCAACATGCTCAAAGTGTTAGGAAAGGGGAGTTTTGGAAAGGTATTTAAGCCTCTGTGCTTGTTAATATTTTAACACCTAAAGCGCTGAAACTGTAAATTGTTGAATTTGCAAATAGCCTAGAACCAGATGAGGTGGCTCATAATGAGCAACCTCATCTGGTTCTACAATGTTGGCACTTTAATTTCTGAATTTTGAATATGGTCAACTTGAATGAAATGTTTTTTGAAATTTTGCAGACATTAATTTTGTTGTCTGCTTCTTTTTTTGCTGTTTTAAAGGTTGAGTGGAATTTGAGGCCGTTTCTTGCAGCTGTTTGCAAAAATAAAATTAAATGACACAGATTTTCTAGGAATCAGGATGTCAAGTCAGTACTAACAAGAACAAAGTGTGATAAGATAGAAGGACTTGTCCTTTATTAAAATTAAGAATTTCAAATTTCACAAGCATAAATTTGGTTGTCTGTATTTTTTTTGCTGCTTTAAAGGTTGAGTGGAATTTGAGGCGGATTCTCGCAGCTGTTTGCAAAAATAAAATTAAATGACACAGATTTTCCATGGAATTAAGATGTCAAGTCAGTACTAACAAGAACAAAGTGTGATAAGATAGAAGGACTTGTTTTCTATAGCAATTAAAAATGTAAGACTCTGGAGAAGTGGGGTAAAGACTGAGGTGATACAGGTTCTAATAAAGGAAGACCAAATAGTGTGCCCTCTGCTTATAAGAAGTCTGTTCTGGGCTACACTCTTGGCATATACCTCACTCTCCCCTCCAAGAGATTAGATAAATTGTTTTGATAATCTGATGTGTATTATGTGTCATTTTGGAGCTCTGTTAAAGAGAATAACAACAATTATTACATTGACCTATCTTAAACTCATGAGTTACATTGTGAAATAAGGCAAAAAATGTACTTTTCACCCTAAAATGTAAGCTTTTATGTAGCATGATATTTTTATGCATACATTTTCACTTCTTTTCTTGTTTTAGGTTTTATTGGCAGAGTTAAAGGGCACAAACACATTCTATGCAATAAAAGTATTGAAGAAAGATGTGGTTCTGGAAGATGATGATGTAGAATGTACGATGATTGAGAAGAGAGTTCTGGCCCTTGGTTGCTCACACCCATTCCTCACCCATCTACATAGCACATTTACTACACCGGTTAGTTGAGTCTTTCAGTTTGTAGTGCAAGAGAGAATTGGTAGACAAAATAAAATTTTGTGCCATCATACAGTAATGCCTTTTCAGATTTAACTTATGTGGGAAACTTTCCTGGCTTATTCTTGAGTGAAAGTTATGAAACAAGGATAAAGACTAAGCATATTTGATTAGGGGCCCAGAATGTCTGAATGAATGTCTGAATGATTTTTACATGAAGGGGGACCCAGCCCGAAGTTTAGAGGCAATAGCCCATGTTAGTCTTTACCCTGAGAAACCCAGTGAAAAAATAGGGAAAAGTATTTTTGCAGGATATCAGTGTGTATGGGGTTGAATAGTTTCTGATATTTGCTGCGTTTTAGCTCACTGTGAGCTGTTGTCACTCTGATGTTGGCATCTGAAATTGATGTTTTATTAAGTTATTTATTATATATGGGCAAGATGCAGTCAGATCGGCTATGCTGTACATGACAGGTCTTGTCTGTCTCTCATATCTTTTATGGAGAATGGGCTGATCACATCAAAGCACAATCTTACGTGAATCTCACTTTGGAACATTGATTTTATTTCAGAGTCATCTATATTTTGTGATGGAATATTTAAATGGTGGTGATCTGATGTTTCATATACAACTGTCAGGGAAATTTGAAATGCCTCGGGCTCAGTAAGTATCAAAATATTGCTGTTTTTGTCTCACTTGAGACTAGCAGAAGCAAGACGTAGGAATTTCTGTTCTGCCAGCAGCTGCAGTGGTATTAACCCTTTAAGCACCAAAAAGCAAACAACAAAATTTACATCTGCAAAAATTTCAAAATATGTTTCATCGAAGCTTTATTATATTGAAAATTCAAAAACTAGAGGGCAAACAGTGTAGATCTAGATGAGGCGGCTCATAATGAGCCGCCTCATCAGGATCTACGCTGTTTGCAATTTCTGCTATTTTTGTCACTGGTCCTTTAAGTGTTAACTTGGGTCAAGTTTAAAAGTTTAACTGTTTGTTGACAAAGGGCAGACAGGCAAGACACAGCCTTTCAAAGAATTCTTGTCGTAATTTTCATCCCGACTGGAAGAAAGTGAAATCAGGCTCCAAATGTTCCAAGAGCCCTGGTAGCTTAGTTGGTTATCCTTTGGCCGGCTGATCTAGCGGTCCCAGATGCAAGACCCTCAGAGCAGGGCCTGACAAATCAAAATTTGATTACTTGTCGATACATAGCTTCTGCTCCAAAACCCTGAAATTTTTCGGTTTTCACAATTTATCTTATACATTTTGCTGGGCGAGTAAAAAAATATTTTACTTGCCCAGCAAAAAATTTAACTTGTCCCGGCTAGCTGGACAATGGATTTGTCAGGCCCTGCCCTCATAAGGGGGGAATCTTTCAAGTTGTAAACTGAGTTTCATTGCACATAGCCTTTCATTATCACCCTCTAATCGTCCTGATATGACTGAAATATTGTTGAAAAGGACATAATATTACAAGTCATCTATCATCCAGGAATCTTCTTTAATGTGTATGGCTGCACCTCCATATTTTTTTTCACAATTTATTCAAAGGGAGACAACTTTAGTGACTTTTTTTTTTACTTGCCTCAATGATGAAACTCTTCCAAAAGGGGTCTACTCTTAAAGGAAAGAATTTTCTCCTAGGGAGCAAATTCTTTCATATAAGAGTTGACTCCAATTGAGAATCGAAGCAAAAATAAAAATACAAAATTTCTTTCCCATAAAATGTATTCATGCACCTTGCATGAATTATCACTGTAACCAAAAGTGTGCTTTAACAAAACATTACAAAGCATAAATTTAAGTATAAACTTCTCATAAAAATTGTATGTGAAATTGGAGGCTGGTTTCTAAGAAATTATTGATTTTCTCTGTGTTAACGAGAGACTGAAATTTCAATCTTTTAAACTGTTAGTGTAGTTCAGACTTCGTTTGTTAATGAGATATTGAAGCATTGCCATGCAAAATGTACCTTAGGAAATTGGCGATGCAGATTAGTCTATTTAAGCCCAGTCTTGCCACAGCCTTTACAGACATAGACATAGAACGATACCATAGGACATAAGCTACTCAGCTTAGTATGTTTGTGATAGGTCTTATCAGTCCTTTACAGATTAGCATGTAATCTTTGTGTTGAATATTGAAATCATATTATATGTGTAAGGTTCAGCTTGAAAGAAAGATATTTTATGTCATATGGTTAGCATCATTAAAACTGTTTTAGGTGAATGGATACACTTTCAGGAGAAGTAACTCAGTTTCATTAAATTCTCCATTTTCAAATGGGATCAACTCTCTAAAGGAAAGAATTTAGGAGCAAATTCTTTCTTTTTTAGAGTAGACCCCTTTTGGAAGGCTTTCCTTATCCAGGGAGGCAAACAGACTACAAAGATGCATTAAGCTCCTGTGCATGTTGCAGCTCATATTATTTTTCCCAGAGCATTGAAGAAGTCAAGGTTTTGGTGATAGATAAAGGTTTTGTTCCACATTATTTCTTTAAAGACACATTAAATAGAATCTCCTTAAAATCTTAGTCAAGACAATTCCATGGAGACTCCAGTATAAGTCTGTTTGTGGAGAACAGATATAAATATGAAACAAATCACCTATAAACCTCTCTGAAGTGCAATTTTCAGGATTATGTGATATAATGCAACATTTCTGAGAAATGTTAAAGAAGATAAGAGCCAGACTGCTGGAGTCTGTAGAGGATTACAGATAGCTGTAGTTAATGTGCAGTTGAGGCTTAGCATCAGGAGAAATAGCCTTACTAGAGACTACAGTAAAAATTTTAAAATCTCAAACACCAGTTTCTCATTCAAAATGCCCAGGCAATCTGTGTTCACTCAGATAAGACTGCTTCTGAAGGAGCAGACTGATCAGGGTCTGCGCTGTTTTCTGTACCACCATATCCTGTTTTACCGGGGAAAAAAATGAAAAAACTTGTTTTTCCAAGTCTTTAAGGATGAGGTGTACGGGACTTTACCATATGCTTGATTAGTTACGATTCTGGTTTCTTTATAGCATACAGGAAAAATTGGGGTAGCGTTGGGGTCAAATGTGGTCAGTTTTATAGCTTGTAAGTAATCTTTTCTCTTGAAAATTCTAGATATTTTTAAAGAACAGACCAATTCAAACAGATGACATTTCACCCTTATGTTATTTTTATGTTTTATGTATTTTTTTCAGATTTTATGGAGCTGAGATATTACTAGGCTTACAGTTTCTTCATTCTAAAGGTATTGTGTACAGGTAAGAGAGTCCATTTCATGGGTTCATGATATTCTTCTGGCTACTGTTATATCTGATCTTTTCCCTGTTGGTTTATTGCATTGGATCTGTCTTTGAGTTTGACACAGAATAAAATTACTATAGGATTTCTATGGATTTTATAGATATGTAAATGCTGGTGAATCACTCACAAATTGATAAACTAAGTTTGTGACTGATTCAGGGGTATTTCCACATCTTTAAAATCCCATGACAATAAAATCATTTTTCATAATTTCAACTTGGCCATCTTTACCTCAGAACTGTCAGCTATACTGAGTGTCTGAGAAAAAAGCTGCGAATAAAATAGTTCCAAGTAGTTCTAAGTTTGTGGTTCAAAGTATAAACATCATTTACTGATCACCCATGACCAATCAAATTAGGCTTAATTAGTATTAAAAAGTTGAGTTAGAATTACATAACAGTAAACAAACAACCTGATTTTGCAGCAATAAAAGCCTGTTAATGCAGCTGGTATTCTGGGAAATCAGCTGTAGCAGTGTGAGAACTGATTATATTTTAGGACCTGATAAATACAGTAAAATCTTAGTTCTATGATCAAGATAATTCAAGCTCAGTTTTGAGTTCTCAGTATAAAAAATGTACACTTTTAACTAGGATCGAGTGGGGGGTTTAAGTTGCAATAGTAATGGTTTAAGATGCAGTATGAACAAACATTTTCATTTTTGTTCATTTCCAGAGATTTAAAATTAGACAATGTATTACTAGACAGAGAAGGTCATGTAAAGATAGCAGACTTTGGTATGTGTAAGGAGAATATATTTGGAGAAAATAGAGCCAGTACATTTTGTGGAACTCCAGATTATATAGCACCTGAGGTAGGTTTTCAGTTTACCATATTTATTTTAAGAAACAGTTCAACTCTGGCAGTGAATTGTTTAGTAATATTTTCATCCTCAGTGCATTTATTGAAAAGCCCTATGGTAAACCATTAGAACATAATGTAGTTTATACTTCAATAACTATATTGATTCACCTGACGTTACATGAGGTTAATATGGTTCTCTCCAATCTGATTGGACATAGGCAACATTGTTGTCCCTTAACGCTGTTCCGTTGTTAGTAGAAAAAACTGCATATAAATGTTCTTCTGCTTCAACTGTAGCCCTAACGTGACTCTGTGGTCAGTTAATAGATAGGAAAGAATGTAAATATCAGCAATGAGCTTAAATTTTCTGGTGTTTATGGAAGTGTAAACTACATTTGGTCGCTAGCAAAGTTTACATGAACCCCTTCGTGGCTGACTTTGCACGCAACCCAATGTAGTTTATACTTAGATAAACATCAGAAAATTGAAATTCATTCCTTAAATAATTCACTGTTTGGAGGTCAGTTGTAAAGTAGATCATGAGTGTGGAGCATGGGTATTAAGGCCTGTATTAAGGGTTCATCTGCTTAAGTCATCCATATTTTGTGCAGAAGAATAGTGTGTTGCCAGGACATTGTTATTATTTTTATGGTTTCAGATTCTTAAAGGCCTGAAATACACCTCATCCGTAGACTGGTGGTCATTTGGTGTACTACTTTATGAGATGATGATTGGTCAGTCTCCTTTCCATGGCGATGATGAAGACGATCTCTTCCACTCGATACTCAATGACACGCCTCATTATCCAAGATGGTTACCCAAGGAGGCTGGTTCCATACTCAGTTTGGTTAGTTTGAGTCATTTGAATTTTTATTTGTCTCCGTACTATATGTGTAGGTAGCGCTGCCAAATAATTGTCAGTTTTGAACCATAGGGCCTAGATGTTTACAGACATAGATGAGAAGGCAGTGATCAGGAACCAACATGATGGTTTACCACTCTTCCCTACATACTACATGGGAAAAGAAACAAGAAAAATCTTTGAAAAAAAGATAATCGTCGCAGATTAAATGGAAGTGTGTTTTGTTATATGTCTCTAGTAAAAGAGTTGACAATAACTGTTCTGAATATGACTCATGTCGGTAGGCACCCGCAACCATAATTTTTACACTGGATAGCGACAATGATCTATCTCAAAACTGGGCTGCCCAATTTGGAATTCAAAAATGGACTGCGGTCAATTTTGAAATTGACATGATTTCAAAATAGTTACCAACATTGTGCACTGTTTATTAGAGCATTTTCGAGTTGCCAACTAGTGTTACTCAGGTCGAACTAGTTACTCGAGTTAGATAATAAAATGACTGAAGTTTGCTATCATCTTGCTAAACGCATCCAGACCCTAATACAGTGTAATAGGCTAGAATCCCCGCACTTTTCGCGCAATAGTCACGAGGCCATGACAGAAGTGAGCCATTTTAAGGTCCGTTAAGCTTATGCTTATATATTGTATTCTCTGAAAGGATGTTTCTCCTGTTGAATGATCAGTGAGCTAAATAGGGACTGATGTGCCCCTTTAAGTCTGGGAGTTTCAGATGCTCTCCGTCATTCTACCAATACTTTTTGTTACCTTGTATTCTCCGAAAGGACAATTGTCCTGTTGATTGATCATTGAGCTAGAAGGGACTGATGTGTCCGATTGCGTCAGAGTGTCTCGGATGAGCTCAGTCAATCTACAAGTGAATTTCCGTATCTTGGACCCATGTGTTGCTAATTGCAAATTCGAGGGCTTAATGCAAGACTAGTCTAACTCCATATTTTGAAACTTTTCAGGAGAAGCAAAAAACTAATTATTACAGTACATAAACAAAATATTGATATGAAATTTGACACATTTACATAAAATATTGGAAGAAATGCTTACATTATTCAATTTTTTTAATTTATTTTTGTTAAATTAGGTTTTTGTGACTTAGACTACTTTTGCGCTGAAAAGTTTAGTGCAAGACTGGTCTAACTTGAGATAGATTTTTTTTTCTCAAATGCAAAATATATGTCATTATAAAACAAATTTTAACAATTTTTACAGTTTGAAGGCAAAAACTCAATAAGCATGAGCTGTGAAATAGCTATTTAACAACTTTAAACATTTAAAAAGGACAATTTATATAACTTTTTTTTGTTAGTGCAAAACTAGTGTAACTTCAAATCCACTTTTTCTTAGCGCAATACTAGTCTATCTCAAGATAGACTAGTCTTGCACTAAGAAAAATGAGGAAAATATTTTGAAATGAAAAGGTTCCATGCTTTACTACCAAAAAACTGTTTACTAAAGTGTTAAGAAAACCCTGTACCTAGAACTATAAACTGTTAAAGACTACAAGAACTTGTATCTAAATTAATAAAACTGAAAACTTAGCCATTTATCCATGGTATGCTCTTTAAAATCAAATTTGTCTCATTGTAGTTAGACTAGTCTTGCGCTAAAGATTTGGCTCATTTGGCTCCTAGACTATTTTTAAATCAGGAATAAAAGCATTTTTTGCAAAAACATGAATCTTAATATTTTCAAAGAATGTGTATTTGACCATCAAGTTTTCAAAACTGCCAAAAGTGAATTTGTGAAAAATAGTGAGTTAGACCTGTCTTGCAGTGAGCCCTCGCAATGTAATGAAGTGAACCAAATAACGAATTAGGTGGTGCAGTAGCCTCAATTTACGAGTGTGAGTGTAACGTCGTAGGAAAGGCATGCTTTGAACTCGTTGGTCCGTGTCACGCTGAAATGTCTAAACCACCTACAGGCCAACTTCTTTGTGTCAAACTTGCTTATCTCGAAAACCCTGCTAGTGTCGAAGTGATCTCCCTTTCCCGAACATTTCCCCCTATATAATATTGCATTTCGACCTCTGTTGTGTCGAACTCTCTTATAACGAAAACACTGCTGTATCGAAGTGATTTTTGATTCCCCTCAGACACTTTCCGTGTGTTCTACCACTGTTTGTGTCGAAGTCAAAATGTGTATTCAGAAAAAGACTGCCGGAACGACAGAAAGAAAATGACAGCCATTTTGTGTAGACGTTTTGCTGTAATGAAAAACCTGCATATTTTTGTCTTTAAGCAAATTGGAACAAACATCGAACAATAACAGTGAAAAAGAACGATTTACCAAACAATTGTCTTTAATTGATTGCATTTCAATCAATTATTCCAAATTATCCAATGATTGCGTGAAACGATGCAGACATTGTTTTGTTGATCAGCTGTTTTTGTGTGTAAGTTAATTGACCTTGAACCGCGTATACGTCACAGGTCAGGTGCGTTCGATTGGAAAGTTCGGTCAATTAGGCGCCTTTTGAAATTTAATTGATTGAACAGTATTGAGCGGCGCTCTTTGATGCGGGCTATTAGTAACATTCTTTAAGCTGTCCCAAATCGTCTCGTACTAAGTGTCATAAAATGTCAACCCCTTTTCAAGTGGAAACAGTTGTACTACGTTCGTGCTGCATACGTTTTGTAGAAATACTGACTCTACGAAAGTTAAGATATTGTACATGTATAGAAAAATTTTTTGGTGACGTCACAATCTGCCTATCTTGAACTTCGGAAAACTTGAAGTGGGTTCTCCAATCCCTTGGAATTCGAGATATAGAAGTTGGCCTGTAGTTGGTGGATTTAACTATGTTAGAGATGCGCATTTTCCTGTGTCAAAGACATACAGCTAGCGCTTTTTGTGCGGGACTAGCTCTACTGTGGTTATGGGTATCTGAATATAGACAACAGGGAAAACGGATCAGTCCTAGCTGGCGAGGGTAAATAGGTAGAAAAATGACTGTATAGCCAGGACTGAACTGCTTTCCCATGTCTCCGGCGTTGTATTGTGAAGGAACGCGTGTACCCGACCTAGGTTTCGTCCATTGTGCAGACTCTTCAGGGGAATCCTGTCTAAAATGGACTCATTAAGTGCGAATCCAAGTTATGATTTGACTGGTCAAAATCGCGCCTTATATAGTCGTGAAAAACGGCTCTCAAACCGGCTCCCAGAGCCGTTTCCGGCTCCGAAAGCCGGCGGCTCCTGGAAGCGGCTGTGAGAGCCATTTTAGCAAACCGGCTCTGGAGCCGGTTGTGCCGGGTCTAGGAAGCCCGCATCCAGCTCCAAAGAAACCGGCTTCACGACCAGAACAACTCAATCTCACAAAGAGGAAGCGGTTTGCTTCTTTGTTCAACGTAAGAGGGCAGTCATTTGGACGTTCACCGAGACACCCTATAGGTGATTATATTGTTGAGTAGTGTTAATTCACTGAATGTGAGATTGTTTGGAGCTTCTATGTTATGTTGTTCGGATGTGATTAGCAAGATGACCGCTGTGGGTAAATAAGATAATAAAAATGACTGAAGTTTGCTATCATCTTGCTAAACACATCCAGACCCTGTTACAGTGTAATAGGCTAGAATCCCCGCACTTTTCGCGCAATAGTCATGACGCCATGACAGAAGTGAGCCATTTTAAGGTCCGTTAAGCTTATGCTTATATATTGTATTCTCTGAAAGGACGTTTCTCCTGTTGAATGATCAGTGAGCTAAATAGGGACTGATATGCCCCTTTAAGTCTGGGAGTTTCAGATGCTCTCCGTCATTCTACCAATACTTTTTGTCTCGCCTGCGAAGCAGAGGCGAGACATAGGTATTGCTTTTCCGGTGTCGGCGGCGGCGGCGGCGTCGGCTTAAACTTTTGTCGAGTTTTTGCGTTTAGGTCATTTCTCAGAAACTATAAGGCCTAGAGCCATGAAACTTGGTTCATGTATACATCTGCAAGAGTAGATCTCAAAGCCATCATCAATATTGAGTCTTGACGTACATGTCACGGTAGACTGACTTTGCAAGTTTTTGTCGAGTTTTTGCGTTTAGGTCATTTTCTCAGAAACTATAAGGCCTAGAGCCATGAAACTTGGTTCATGCATACATCTGGAAGAGTAGATCTCAAAGCCATCATCAT
Organism: Ctena decussata; assembly: GCA_963989385.1. NCBI lineage: Eukaryota > Metazoa > Mollusca > Bivalvia > Lucinida > Lucinidae > Ctena > Ctena decussata. The sequence continues at coordinate 600,484 of OZ022507.1, read as the reverse complement.
TATTGAGTCTTGACGTACATGTCACGGTTGACTGACTTTGCAAGTTTTTGTCGAGTTTTTGCGTTTAGGTCATTTTCTCAGAAACTATAAGGCCTAGAGCCATGAAACTTGGTTCATGGGTACGTCTGGAAGAGTAGATCTCAAAGCCATCATCAATATTGAGTCTTGACCTACATGTCACGGTTGACTGACTTTGCAAGTTTTTGTCGAGTTTTTGCGTTCAGGTCATTTTCTCAGAAACTATAAGGCCTAGAGCCATGAAACTTGGTTCATGGGTACGTCTGGAAGAGTAAATCTCAAAGTCATCATCAATATTGAGTCTTGACCTACATTTTACGGTTGACTGACTTTGCAATTTTGGTTGCATTTAGGTCTGTTTCTCTGAAACTATAAGGGCTAGAGCCATGAAACTTGGGTCATGCATTAATCTAGAAGAGAAGAGCTCAAAGTCATCATCAATATTGAGTCTTGACCTACATTTTAT